>PVHP010008322.1:0-53641 GCA_004024765.1 Zapus hudsonius | reverse complement strand
CTTAGCTTCGACAGATGGTGTCTGGAAAGAAGAAAGCCATACACTCAGCACCAGAGTTTGAAAGTAAAGGTGGAGGTGACATCTAAGTGCGCTTCAGGTGCTTCGGCCGGTAGGTAATGAGGATGGAGAGAGATGCAATGCCGAAGAGGAAGGTCTGCAGGAACCAGAGCAGCTGAGCCTGGCCATCAGTGATGCCCTTCCGCCTGGAAAAGAGCAATAGTCACAAATGGGCCTCGGAGGCTTCCCTCCGTGGAATCACTGTCTTCTAGCTCTCTTCATTGATAACTTCCATCTACTTTCATTGGGGCTGTTTTGCTGCATTTTAAATTTACATATGTATGTGTAAAGGCATGCCTAGGTCACTTTCCACTGCTAATGACTATCTATGTGGGTGGTTGGGGAAACTGAGCCCAGGCAGATAGGCTTTGAGACCACTGCTGAGTCATCTCCCCTGTCCCTATTTTCTGTTTGGTTTTTGCATAGACTTCATTTCTTTTTCAGCTTTCTTGTTTCCTCTCAGATGCCTGCTGTCTGGGCTACAGTATTATAGGAGTGGATGGGGTAAAAAGCTCTAGCGTGGTGTAGCAGTTACTATGTCATTTTGGGGACAAAACACCAGACCAGAACCAGCTGATGGGAAGAAAGGCTTTGTTTCAGCTTACAGTGTCAAGGGGAAGCTTCAACAATGTGGGGAAGCATGGCAGGCCTGAGCAGGAAGGAAGGAGTCTGAGAGAGCTCATGAACACCCAGTGGGCTGGACTAATAAAACCTCAAGATATGCCCACAATGACACACCTCATCTGCATAATTCCACCTCCCTAATGCTCAACAACCTTTCTAAATTGCCACTAGCTGGGGACCAATTATTCAAGATACATGAGCCCATGGGGGACATTTCATCCAAATCGCCACATATGGCTTCAGAGCAAGTGTCTGCAGACAGACCAGATGACAAGCCTAGCTGGTCACACTTCAGTGGTGACACAGCCAATCATTTGGAAAAACAGAAAGTGTATCTAGCTCACTAGGTTTTGAGGTGACATTAACAGCCAGGTCTGGTGGCACAGGGAGGCAGAGGTAGGAGTATCACTGAGGTCGAGGCCAGCCTGGGCTTAGAGTTAGACGACCCCCCCCCTACACACACACAGATGCAGAGGCAAGACGACCAGGGGATTAGCTATATTGTGACCTGAAGGCAACCTCAGTATATGAGATACCATCTCAGATAAAACCTCAAGGGTTGGTGAGATGGCTCAACAGTTAAAGCACTTGCTTTCAAAGCCTGCTGGCCTAAGGTTCGATTCCCCATTATCTATGTAAAGCCAGATGCACAAAGCAGAGCATGCATTTGGAGTTCATGTGCAGTGTCAAGAGGCCCTGCTGCACCCAAACTCCTTACAAATAAAAAGTAAAAAAAGAAACTCAAATAAAACCAAAAAAAATCCAGGTACATGCCTTTAATCACAGCACTCAGGAGGCTGAGGCAGGAGGATTGCTGTGAGTTTGAGGCCAGCCTAGACTAGATAAGACTTCAGCTCAAAAACAAACCCACAATAAATAAGAAAATGCCTTATTTTTTCCAGTTTCATTTTCATTGTTTTGGTATTCTGAGAGGGTCTTACTATGTAGCTGAGCTGGCCTTGACCTCTCAGCAGTCCTGACCTGAGTCTCCTAAGGGTTGGGATGACAGCTGTCACAAGGCTGGCTTTATTTTTCACACACAGAAGCAATACAGTAACAGAGGTCATAGCTGATCTTGACCAAGAGAACATAGAACCATCTTCCTCACTGCACTAGATTTTCTGTGTATGCTTTACATAAGGTGCAAATATAAACACTGGGCCTGGGGGCTCAGGCTACAGTCCCAGCTGTTCTAGAGGCCAAGAGTGGAAGCTTGCAAGTTCAAGGATGGCCAGACTGGGCCATCTACAGAGAACATGTCTCAAAATAAGAACCAAAACAACAAAAGGCTGGGGCTCCAGCTCAAGTGTAGAATGCTTGCTGAGCATATGAGGCCTCAGTGCTGGAGCAGAATCCCATCCTGTGCCTTGTGAAGAAGCTTCTCGGTGTTTCAGTTTGGAAGCCAGGATGGAGAATCACTAACTAGGGCAATAATTCAGCTCTGCTGTAGAGCAGACTCCTCACCTTTTGATCTGAGTGCTAGGCAGAGCTTACCTCAACTGAACAACTAAATAATCCATTAGCCAACATCTGCCAGGCACACTAGCTCATCACTTACTGAGTCCTCCCTCTGTGCCAGGCTCAGTATTAGGCACAAGGTTCAGGCTCTACCTAGAGTGCTCTTCACCTGACAGTGTGTGAATGATTTAAACATGGCTACTTGAGACACGGGCGGGCCTAGTATCACAAAGGCATACTTACTTGCACAGCACCATGGCATAAAAGGACTCTGCCACGTGAATCATCCATGCAAGCCAATACCTGAAACAAAGAAGGGACATTCTAGTTTTAGATCAATCTGCTAGTGAAATCTAACACAGAAGCTGTAAAAAGGAAAATATCTCAATGTGAGCTAGCAGCACGAGGAGGTATCCAGAGGGCACTGCAGGCTTTCCAGGGCTCCAGAGACTGGAGCTGAGTGCTCACGACCATTTCTGCAGCTGCCCTTACCCATAGAGTAGGAGTTTGTAATGGTGGTCCACCAGGTAGTGGGTGAAGGGGCCCAGCGGTCCGAGACTCTGATAAGGAATATTATCAGGCCAGAAGACAACCCACTGGAAGAGAACCAGAAACAAAGAAGAACATTTAATTTTAGCAAATACTCATTTTTTTTTTCAGAACAGCTATGAAATAATACTGATTACACAAAAACCACTACCAACCAAAGCAACTCTGAACAAAATCTTCTGGTCTTCCATTGTTTAAAAAAAATATTTTATTTATTTGCAAGCAGAGATGATACAGAGAGAGACAGAGACAGACACACAGAGAGAGAGAGAGTGTGTGTGTGTGTGTGTGTGTGTGTGTGTGTGTGCATGGGTGTGGCAGGGTCTCAAGCTGCTGCAAACCAACTCCAGATGCACGTACCACTTTGCGCATCTGGCTTACATGGGTACTGGGGAATTGACCTAGGTCCTTAGGCACTGGAGGCAAACACCTTAACCACTGAGCCATCTCTTCAGCCTGGTCTTCCATTCCTTTTTTAAAGTTTTTTTTTTATTTATTTGCAAGCTGAGAGTTAGAAAAGACACAGAGAATGAGCACACTAGGGCCTCCAGCCACTGCAAATGAACTCCAGATGTATGTGGATGCTGGGGAACTGAACCCAGGTCCTTAGGCTTTGTAGGCAAGCACCTTAACTGCTGAGTCATCTCTCAGCCCACCCCCCTCTTCCACTCTTGTTTTCTAAAAGCAACTCAACAGGGAGATTTTCGGAGAACAAACGTTCACAGAATCAGAGCTCAAAGTGGCTAAGTGTTCTTTTTTTTTTTTTTTTTTTTCATTTTTTCTGAGGTAGGGTCCTCACTCTCTCTAGCCCAAGCTGAGCTGGAACTCACTGTACAGTCCTAGGCTGGCCTCAAACTCAGTGATCTTCCTACCTCTGTCTCCGAAGTGCTGGGATTAAAGGTGTGTGCCACCACCTGATTCTTAACAAATGCCACGGAAACACTGCATAGGTTATTGATAGATCTTTATCAAAGCTTGTGTGTCTTGGCTAGCTAGCTTCTTACTGCATAAACTATGAATTGGGAAAACCTCTGTGACCCTTACTCAATTCAGAATTCAGTTCTTTCATTTTACATCCACATAGAAAACAAACAACACCAGGTTTCTGAAGTCATAATAGCAACTGGTTATGTAAAATTTCTGTAGTCAAATTATCAACTTCTCAAGTCTGTCTAGCAATCTCTGATTTTTTTTTTTTTTTGAGAATGGCTATATGCCGTGGGCTAAAAATTTTGTTGTTCAACTCAGACCTGTCAAAAGCAATTCTACCTTAGGTTGCAGAGATGGTTCAGCAGTTAAAGGTGCTTGCTTATAAAGCCTAGTGGCCCCGGTTTGATTCCCAGTCCCCAGTAAACCCACTGGTACAAGCATCTGGAATATGTTTACAGTGGCAAGGCTCAGGCATGTCCATTCTCTCTCATGTGAAATAAGTAAATACAAATTTTAAAAAATCAGTGCTACCTCTCCTATGGTGGTGTTTCACAAATGAAGTTAGAATAAAGCATATTATCCCTGCATCTTCTAGAACAGAAGGGGTCTATCTTCAAACTCCATAATATCCCCATTTTGAAGTTCCAAAGGCTTTGTCCGTCTATCTTCTTACTAAGCAGACACAGGACCTTAGGACGTAGCCTTGAAAATGTCCAGTTTGACGCCCCCACTTTCCATGGGGGGAAATTAGGACGGAGATGGTCATACTTGGTACCAACAGACAACACTGTGAATGTGAGAAATTAATTCCCAGTTTCCAAGGTTCTCCCGGCAATAGCCAGGGCTTTCTTTCCTTTCCTTCATAATTATACCAACATGGCCCCGACCTATTCCCCGCATCTTTCCCACTCTTCTTTAAACAGCTGTCTTCGTACCCCACCTCTGTGCCCGAACAGAGACCCCATCCCTTCCTGCCCACTAAGCCCAGCTCGCACGCCCACCTGCGCAGCAGGTGCATCCCCCCCCCCCAGCACCGGGGTGCGCTGCAACGGAGCTGCAGCGCCGGGTGGATGCAAGGACAGAAAGCCGAGAGCCCACGAGCGTCCTCGTCCACCCATAACCACGGCAACCTCCGGGGGCCCACGCACAGAAGCGTCGGGGCTCTCGCGGCCCTCGCCCCTCCGCTTCGAGCCCCGCGCCCCGCCTCACCGCGAGGTACCCCAGCCCCACGAGCGTGGCCAGCGAGGGCCAGGGTCTGGCTCTGCGGAAGTAGGCGGAGGCGTCCCTGCGGGCCTCCGGCTCGGCCGCCGCCATCTCGACGGGCCTCTGGAGCCGTCCCCGTCCCGGTCCCCGTCCCGGTCCCCACCCACGCACCCACCCGCAGAGCCGGGCCGACGGGTTTCCCCGGCTCCGAGCGCCGCGCCCGGTCCCCGGAGCCCGCCTCCGGCTGCGCTGGTTACCGTGTAGTAGCCGAAGGAGAGGATGATCACGGGGAACCACAGCAGACTGCCCCGCTGGAAGAACGCCGCGTCGCCCGTCGCCGTCGCCATCGCTGCAGCCGCTCTGCTGGCCTCCGCGCGCCGCAGTGTCGGTGGGAGGCGCGCGCGGGGCGAGGACGCGCGAGGCGGGGCGGGGGCGCGCGCAGGGGGCGGGGCGGGGCGGGGGCGCGCGGGGCGGGGCGGGGGCCGAGGGGTCTCCCGCGCATCGCCGCAGGGCCTGCGCCTGGAACCTTCGCCGGGCCAGCTCTTCCCACCCGCCAGGGGGATCTGGGTACCGGGGCTGCCTGCGGCCGGCATCTGGCCAGGGGCGCCCTGGTGGGGGTCGTGAGGATGCTCGGGAGGACGGGGGTCCCCCCCACCCGGTAACTGACATGTAATTCCACGGCAGGGAAGGGTGCTGCCCTCGGTGCTCAGCGCCCAGCCCGCGGCAGCGAGCCGGGGCTGCGGGACAGCGTCCCTCTCTAAGTCCTGGATCCACTGTCGCTGCTTCAGAAGGCTTAGCCGAGACCCTCTCTGTAAAAAGGGGGATGTGCTCATTCCCAGCTCGGGCAGTTTGGGGTGGATTAAATGAATCAATTTACAAAGAGAGAGCTGTTTCTGACCCATAGTGTTTTCTAAATATTGGTCACTAATATTACTAGGGATCCCACCCCGAAAATAAAATTGTGAGCCTTTAGTGTCTGGGCCATGTTTCGTATGGTTACTGAAGTGGGAAGCCCCAGTGTTGTGACAACTTTCAAAGCCAAGTTCTGTAGAAGGACTGGCTCATTTCAACCTCACAACACTCCACAATACAAAGTTGTCTTGATCCGAGTATTCTTTTTTTAAAGTAGGGTCTCGCTTTAGCCCAGGCTGGCCTGGAACTCACTCTGTAGCCTAGGATGGCCTTGAACTCACAGTGATCTTCCTACCTCAGCTTCCCAAATGCTGGGATTAAAGGTGTGAACAACCGAGCCTGGCAAATTGTCTTGATTTGAAAGAAGCACACAGAGAGGCTGCAGTAGTCAGTTTCAGGTTGCTGGGATGAACTTCCAAGCAGACAGTTTATGGAAGAATGGGGTTTATCTCCAGTTTACAGACCCAGCAGAAGACCCGTAATGGCAGAAGCTGGCTCCCTTTCACAGATCCAAGCACAGAGAAAACACCAGCAGCCAGCACCACAAGCAAGCGTACCAGAGCTCAAAACCTGTCTGAGTCCCTTTGGCCTGGAAATTCAGATCCGCCCCCAAACACACCTGTGTACTGGACCCCAGCATCCGCCCACAGTGACCTCTTCCAGCCCGGTGGTTGGAAATCCAACCAATGTTTGGGGGACTTCAAACTATCACTGGTGCCAAAGTCCTGTGGTTGAGAAATGGATGAGAGATAATAGAAGCCATGGGAGACATCAGTGGCCCAATGCCATATAGGGCATTCCTTATGCCATACTGTGTGAAGTGTGGCACATGGAAACCAGCCAAGATTCTCTTTTTCTTTCTTCTCTCTCTCTTTCTTTTTCTTTCTTTCTTACTTTTTCTCCCTCCCTCCCTCCCTCCCTCCCTCCCTCCCTTCCTTCCTTCTTTTCTCTTTTTTTTGTGGGGTCTCACTCTAGCCCAGGCTGACCTGGAATTCACTATGTCGTCTCAGGGTGGCCTCAAACTCATGGTGATCCTTTTCCCTCTGCCTCCTCCCTCCCAAGTGCTGGGATTAAAGGCGTGCACTGCCATGCCTGGCTGTTTCCTTATTTTTTTTTTCCACATGAGTTTTGGGCAATAATGTTTTTAGGATGAATTCTCAAATAAAAACAGTGATCATAAATATCAATGTTTCCAGTAAACTCAGTGCTTGGGAACGTGCTTGTAGAAGTGGGGGGAACAGGATTTCAAGGCCATCCTGGACTACATGAGACCCGTGTGGTGGTGCACGCATGTAATCCCAGTGCTGGGGAGGCAGAGGTAGGAGGATCACTGAGTTCAAAGGACTAAAGTGAGTTCCAGGTCAGCCTGGGTTAGGAGACCCTACTTGGAAAAACTAAAAAAAAAAAAAAAAAAGAGGAGACGGACAGAAAGACTCAGAAACATAATGCAATTCATCCTAGGTGATATATATATTTGCTACTGAGGAAGCTACAGCAATGACAAGAAAATTGACATGTGCCTTGTGATGTGTGGTAAGGAGGGAGTGGAGGGGGAGTGTGGGGTGTGGTAAGGCCCTCAGAGAACAGACCAAAGGCTGTGTGTCTGATGCAAGTGAGTAACCTTGAAGCCCAGGATGACGTGGGAAAGGAAAACTGGAGAACAGGAACATCTATCTGCAGCAGGCTGCTCAGCGACCTTGAGCCTACCTTCCCCCACCTCCCCTGGCAACCCTGTTCTGCCTAGAGATAGAAGTTACCAATCATGAATTGCTAAATCCCATCAACATGACTTTATGATGTTGTTTACTATAAAATGTGTAAAAAACCTTGAATTAGCAGGCAAATAAAGCTGTTTTCTTGTGATCTGGATGCCTTGATATTTACTCTCCTGATAGGACATGGGTGGCTTAGTAATTGAACCTGGGTCACTAGACTTTGCAAGCAAGCACCTTTTAGCCTCTCAGCCATCTTTTCAGACCCCTGTTCAGGAAAGATTTCTAAGAACTTAAGAGGCAGGTTCTCTGTAACCCAGGCTGTTCTGGAACTCATGAAAATCCTCCTTCCCCAGCCTTCTAGGATTACAGGCCGGCACCTATTTTTGCATTCTTTTTTTGAGGCAGGGTCTCCTGTGGGTTGGCCATGAACTCACTATGTAGTCTGAGGATAACTTTGCATTTTTTTTTTTTTTTTAGATTTCCAGGGTAGGGTCTCACTCTAGCCCAGATTGACCTGGAATTCACTATGTAGTCTCATTGTGGCCTTGATCTCAAGTTGATCCTCCTACCTCTGCCTCCCCAGTGCTTGGTAAAGGCATGTGCACCCACCCTTGGCTAACCTTGCACTTTGATCCTCTAGCTTCTAACTCCCCAGTGCTAGGATTATAGGCATGTGCCACCACACCCAGTTTTATGCTGTGCTGAGGTTGGAACCCAGGACTGCATTGATGCCAGGCAAGCACTCTGCCAATGGAACTATGGGGCTGTGTTTCAGGGATTGCAAACAGAAGTGTCTCCAGGACATTGAATGAATGAAGGTTTACAAATAATGCAGTTGGGCGTGGAGATGGCTTTGTGCATACTGAGCCACATGCCTAGCCCTTGGGAAGGATTGGGAAGGAAGGAATCCTGGAGGATTCTGGATTTTAAAACCTACTCAAAAAGTGGTTGGCTCTGAGGAGAGAGTGAAAGCAGCCTAGCTGTGTTCTTCTGACTGTTACAGTGTGTGTGAACTGAATGCTGTAATGTTGTGGCAGAAAAAAAAGACAAGTAAGCAGCTAATTAATTAACAGCCTTCTGTTCTGTTCTCTGAGAGCTCTGTTCTCTGCTCTGTTCACACCCCACACTCCCCCCCTCCACTCCCTCCTTACCACACTTTCTGTTAGGGTCCACAAATCGTCCCAATGAAGACCACCACTCACGTCTGTAAAAACAAGAGCATTAGTTTATTTCTTGAGACAGCAAACCAGAATGCAGGGGTCTACCTTCTAGCAAGCAGGGGACCCTGGATGGAACTCAAAGGCTCCTTTTAAAACATGAAACCACAAGATGGGGAGGGAGATTGGAATTACATCATGAGATTGATGTGCTTTGGAGTGATTGTATGTGTATCCCTGATAAGATAGCCAGAGGCCTGATCTTTGTGTTTTCTCCTGTCAAACATCCTCTGATTGTAACTGTTGATTTTTACCTACTGAATCAGAGGAGATTCCTGTTATGTTTCCTTCTGACCAGATATCCTCTGGCTTGCAGCTGCTTCCCCTTAGTCATTGAAAAGGAGGAAATTTCCATTGTGCTCTTTTTTTTTCCCGGTGCTGAGAACCGAACCTAGGGCCTTGTGCTTGCTAGGCAAGCGCTCATCCACTGAGCTAAATCCCCAACCCCAACCGAGGGGTCTCCTGCGCATTGCTGCAGGGCCTGCACCTGGAACCTTCACTGGGCCAGCTCTTCCCACCCCCGTCATGGGGATCTGGGTATGGGGCTGCCTGCGGCCGGCATCTGGCCAGGGGTGCCCTGGTGGGGGTCGTGAGGATGCTTGGGAGGACTGGGGTCCCCCCACCGGGTAACTGACTTGTAATTCCACAGCAGGGAAGGGTGCTGCCCTCGTGCTCAGCGGGGGCTGTGGGACAGCGTTCCTCTCTAAGTCCTGGATCCACTGTCGCTGCTTCAGAAGGCTTAGCCTAGTCCCTCTCTGTAAAAAGAGCTCATTCCCAGCTCAGGCAGTTTGGGGTGGATTAAATGAATCAATTTACAAAGAGAGAGCTGTTTCTGACCCATAGTGTTTTCTAAATATTGGTCACTAATATTACTAGGGATCCCACCCCGAAAATAAAATTGTGAGCCTTTAGTGTCTGGGCCATGTTTCGTATGGTTACTGAAGTGGGAAGCCCCAGTGTTGTGACAACTTTCAAAGCCAAGTTCTGTAGAAGGACTGGCTCATTTCAACCTCACAACACTCCACAATACAAAGTTGTCTTGATTCGAGTATTCTTTTTTTAAAGTAGGGTCTCGCTTTAGCCCAGGCTGGCCTGGAACTCACTCTGTAGCCTAGGATGGCCTTGAACTCACAGTGATCTTCCTACCTCAGCTTCCCAAATGCTGGGATTAAAGGCGTGAACCATTGTGCTCTTTATAGCCATTATGGGCCAAACACCAGGTGTTAGTTTAAGGTTAGAGAAATTATAGTTTTATAGAACTTCTTCATGGTCTCTCATCCCTGCTTGAGTTATGGCCATCTTGAATCCTGGAGATGTTCTGTTTCCGGGGGGGGGGCAGGACCAAGGGGTGATATTGAGATCTCAGAACCATAAGTTGCACAGTATTGATTCTTTCCCTAAGAAAGGCAATCAGGAGGTTGACAATACATGGCCCAATGGTCAGCATTAAGAGTAGCAAAATTAAAGGTCCAGCCAGTGTTGAAAGCAAGGTGGTTAGCCATGGGGACCAGTTGAAGAGTAGTTCGTACCACACAGATTCCTTTTGTTCTCTATCTTTGAGGCGCTTTCTAAGTAGGGTCTCTGGTCACCCTGGGGGGTGGTTACATAGAAACAACACTCTTCTCCTAAGGCCGCACATAGGCCTCCTTGTAGCAAAAAGAAGATCTATCCTCTCTCCTAATTTGTAGGGTTACTTCTGCCAGGAAGTTTAGGGATTCCTCCAGTTTAGTGATAGATTGTTCTAGACTCTTAAGGTCAGCATCAATGGCTATCTGGAGCATTCTGCAATTTCTGTCATGAAGGATTAAAGCAGATGTACCCACCCCTGTTGCCCCAGCTATACCTAGGCCTACTAAGGAGGACAATAGGACAGCTGCGATCTTGATGGCTCTCTTGCCTCTAGAAGAAGGCAGGAGAGAGAGAGCCACTTCCATTTGGGTTTCTTCATAATAAGTCATTCTAGGGAACAACTGAAACCATTACACAAAACCCTTTTGCTGCATTCAGGACAGTCTCATGGATGTGGGGGTCAATCCAGTAGTGCAGGCCCACCAACCAGATTCAGTTGAATAATAAGTGTCATTCTGAGAGTTAAAAGTCTGGTAACATAGACCCGCAGGGGCCTGGGCACCTGGAGACAGAGTGCATGTTCCTGTTCCAGATACTTGCTGAAGGGAAATTTTACCTGGTTTCCCCCAATGGCAGTTCTCGTGCTTAATTGATGAATAATTACCCTGTATGGCCATTCCCACATAGGTTTGTTGGGCATTTAAGCAAAGCCAACATTCTTTAGTTTAATCTGGTTTTGAAACCTTGAGTACTTCAATGGTAGTAGTAACCAATGTCCAGATAGGATGTTGTAGAATATTGATGGATTTCTGGGATAGGGAAATTGTTCCAGTAGTAGTCAGAGTAATGGTCTTTTCTAAAACTGGAGTTTGGGGAATTCCGGAGGACCCAAAACTGGGTTGGGGCCTACCCCTATAGATTGTAAGAGAGCAGGGGTCTCCTTCTTTAAGACTATGGTAAACAGTGCCCCCCTGGGTGGTTAGGTTTGGTAGTAAGCCTCAGCCACCAAGTTTTTCCAACTTCCCAAGTGGTGTCCTTTCTTCTATTATCTGTAAAGACTAATTTCAGGGGCTTACAACTTGTGCTACTGGGACACGTCAAGGCATGTTGGCCATGATGTAGTATGTTTGGTGTGTCATTCCTAACTGGCTGAATGAGATCATCTTGTATGGGGGCTGTCCAATATAGGTCCCCATATTCACACAACTCCAAGATCTACAGAAATAATCTGCAGCTCCCCCACATTGCTTTTTCCATTTCTGACTATTAAGTCTGGTAAGCTTTCCAGGGCATTTATAAAAATAGCTGTGATGTCGGTCCCAATTCCCCTGATCCAGGAACAGTGCATAGAGGTCAAATCCTAATTCTGGGAACCAAGTATTAGGGGGAGCCTCTTTGGACTCCCGACTAATAATATCCGCTGTGGACATATCCATTATTTGCCAAGTCATATTATGGGGTTGATGTGGGTTAGGGCACCCCTTACATGTATGCATTCCAAGTATAAAAATAATCATTAGAGTTAAAAGCATTTTTGTCCCCAGAATTAACTTATCTGGTCTTTGACCAGCCTTATCTTGGTTGGGTACTCTGTCCGTTTTATCTTCCATTTTCCAGTGTCTTGGTCTGGTTCTGTAGGCCTGTCACTCAGTGCTGTCAGGAGGTTGGAGCCATCAGGATCCAAGCAGATGTTTGCTGGTTTCACATGGGTGTGATGAATCCAGGTAGGGACTCCACCCACCTTCATGGCTGTTGGGGTGGTCAAGATGACGGTGTAGGGTCCCTTCTAGCTGGGTTCTGGAGTCTATTTCCAATGCTGCTTTATGATGACCAGGTCCCCAGGCTGGAACTCGTGTGGCTCAGGGGGAGGGTCCTTTTCATAGACTGCTCACAATTAATACCTGAGTTGTTCCTGGACCTGGTACAAAGCTTATAGGGAGGACAGAAACTGGTGTTTATCAAATTCAGCCAACACTTCCACCTTTAAGTTAGACAGGAGGGGCAGTGATCTGGCATACATAATTTCAAAGGGAGTTAATCCTAAATTATAGGGGGAGTTTCTAACTATGAAAAGAGCAAAGGGGAAGAGAGACACCCAGTCACCACCAGTTTCAAGGGCTAATTTAGTCAAGGTCTCCCTTAATGTCCGATTCATCCTTTCTATCTGTCCTGAACTTTGAGGTCTGTATGCACAGTGCAGCTTCCAATTTGACCCCAAAGCCTTAGTTACCTGTTGGGTTACCTGAGAAATAAAAGCAAGGCCATTATCCAAACCTAGGAGAATGGGGAGGCCATACCAGGGAATAATCTTTTCCAGTAGTTTCTTTGTAACCACTGTTGCAGTTTCTCTTTTAGTGGGAAATGCCTCAGTCCATCCTGAAAAAGTATCTACCATATCCAGTAAATATTTGCACCCATACATTCCAGGCTTTACCTCAGTGAAATCTATTTCCCAGTTGACTCCCGGTAGAGTTCCTCATTCTCTGTTGCCTTTTTGTGCACTGGTTCCCGCCTTGGCATTGACGAGTTGACAAGTCGCCTTTTCAGTCTTAGATTGCAAGCCAAATACCTTGAGATGAGCCTTCCTTAGCAGATCTTTTTTTTTTGTTTTCTCCTTTGATGTATTTGATGGATTAGATGGTATACAAAATCTGAGGGCAGGATTACTCATCCGTCCGGGATCTGGTACCATCCATTCTCTTGGTAGGCTCCTGAGTCTGACTTAATACTTTGGAGTTCCTCTGGTGTATACTCAGGATTGTCTGGTAAGGTGGGTGGGGCTATCTTATGCAAATTAAGAGTCTGCACAGTTATAGTCTAGAGGGCTGCTTCTTTAGCAACCAGGTCTACCTTATTATTTCCCCTCGTGATGGGATCAGTCCCTCTCTGGTGTCCAGGACAGTACATAATTGCCACTTTTTGTGGCAGCCAAATGGCCTTCAATAAGTCCAGAATCTCCTGTTTATTCTTTATAGTTCTTCTTTCAGCTGTGAGGAGACCCCTCTCCTTTTAAATGGCTCCATGGACATGCACGGTAGCAAAGGTGTATCTGCTATCTGTATATTTAGTCTTTTTCCTTTCCCCATCTGCATTGCCTGAGTCAAAGCGATCAATTCAGCCCTCTGGGCTTATGTGCCTGAGGGCAGAGTCATTGCCCAAACAGTCTCATATTCTGTGGTAATTGCTGCCCCCGCATATCTGGTGCCATCTTTCATGAAGCTGCTGCCGTCCATGTACCAGGTGACCTCAGCATCCTTGAGAGGCATGTTAGCAAGATCAGGTCACATACTGTGGAGATGTCTCAGGATCTCCTGGCAGTCATGCAGAGGATTGTCCAGGTCTGGGTCAGGCAGTAACATAGCCGGGTTAAGTGCACTGCTGGTGGTGAACTCAGTCAGACAAAGGTGAGCTTTCTTGGGGGATGCCTGATATCCCAGGTTCCCCAAAGTTTCCAGTAGCTCTCTGGTGGCTTTGGCACATGCTTCCCAGGTTTCAGCAGCTATCAGTAAATCATGTACATACTGCAAAAGACTAATGTCTGGGTGAGCTTGTCTGTACTCACCCAGGTCTTCATGTAGAGCCTCACCGAAGATGGTCAGGAGTTCTTGAATCCTTGGGGTAATCTGGTCCAGGCCAATTGTCCATTGTAGCCTCCTTCTGGGTCAAGCCACTCGAATGCAAAGAGTGGCTGGCTGTAGGGGGCCAGGGGCAGGTTGAAGAAGGCATCTTTTAAGTCCAGTATGGTATAGTAGACACGCCCGGGAGGGAGTGAGCAGAGAAGCATATATGGGTTGGGAACTGTGGGGTGTATGTCCTCCACATGCTTGTTTACTTCCCCGGGGGTCTTGGATGGGTCTGTAATCATTGGAGCCTGGCTTTTTGAGTGGCAGCAAGGGAGTGTTCCAAGCCAATTGGCAGGGAATAAGTATTCCCAAGTCTTTTAGCCTCCAAATGTGGGGAGTGATCCCTTGCTTGGCTTCATGGGGCATAGGGTATTGCTTTATTTGAGCTAGGGAGGCATTTGTTCTTAATTGAATGACAACTGAGGGTCTATGATTAGTTAGTCTGGGCCTCCTGTTCTGCCCATGCCTCCGGAATCTCCTGTAGCCATTAAAAAAATATTTTTATTTATTCATTTTCAAGCAGAGAGATAGAGATAGATAGATAGATAGAGAGAGAGAGAGAGATTGAGCACCAGGGCCACCACCTTGTGGGTATGGCATATGTGGGTACTGGGGAATTGAACCTGGGGCCTTAGGCACCGGAGGCAAGTGCCTTAACCACTGAGCCATCTCTCCAGCCCCCTCCTGTAGCCATTTTTGTAACAATCTTTTTGAATTTACGTTGTCTGGGGTCGGGGAGCCCGTGAGCAGTCTATACGCATCACTGAGAGACACCGTGAGGACTTGTAGAGTTCCTCTAGTCTTATCAGTCACTATAATCCCATCCAGTTTAAAGTGGGTGTGGGCCCCCATTTTGGTGAGCAAGTCTCTCCCTAGCAAGGGGTAGGGGCTCTCTAGGATGACCATAAATGACTGGGTCACCTACTGCTTTCCTAGGTCCACTGACCTCTTGGTTGTTCAATTGTACCTGTTCATCCCAGTGGCCCCTTGTACCCAGGACTGATGTTTAGAGCGAGCCCCATTTGCCTGTCTTAATGCTGAATGTTGAGCCCCACTATCCACTAGAAAGTTTTAGGCTTCCCCTCCATTTTTAGGGTTACCCAAGGCTCGGGGAGGGGCTCCGAGTCCCGACCTCTTCAGTCACTCGTTTCCACTAATTCCAATATTTTAGGTTTCTGGTTTTGGCGCTGGGGGCATTCATTTTTCCAGTGCCCATTCTCTTTACAAAAAGCACATTGGTTTCTCTGTAAACTTAATTTTTTATTCCTGTTATTCCTCGGGTTAGGGTCTCTCTGTGTTCTACCCCTCTTTGCTATTTGTCTCAATTTAGGATCCCTGTAAACTGAATTTTCTGAAGCTGCCAACAAGATGTTAGCTATTCCCTTAGTCTGTTTTTCTTCTGGAGTCTCTTTGTTATTGAAAACCTTTCCAGCAACTGCTGGTAATTCTGCCAGCCTCTTACCTTCGAATCCATCCAACCTTTGGAGTTTACGATGGATGTCAGGGGCAGACTGATTAAGAATGCCAGACTTACAGCAGATCGATTTTCTGGTGCTTCTGGGTCCTAAATCAGCTGCCTATTTCTTGAAATATTGAAAGTGGTCAAGCATTATGGTAAGCAGAGTTGAAACTTTTTGTCCCATTTCCCAATACAACAGTCCATGCACAAAAATAGCCACAGTAAGAGACAGACACACAGAGAACAACACTCTGAACAGGTGGCACAGGTGCAGATTTGAAATGCAATTGCAGTAAAAACTCTCGAAAGGTGAAATTGAAATTACTGAGCTGTCCGTAATTCCAAATGGAGTTACGTGGAGCGGAAACGTGGAGCGGTGGCCTCTCCGGCTGATCATGGGTCCCGCCTGACAGTATCCTGCAAAACTCCGGTTCTGAAACAGATGAGAATGGGACCCCCGGAAATAGACTGCCTATCCCATTAATCACGGGCTCCCTCGGAGGGAGGGAGTCTTCACTTGTTCCTCGTGGCCCATCAGCCTGGCCACCTGGGCCTCCAGATGTGGTTTGAACCCCAGACCAGAAACACTTAGGCTGACAAGCAAACAGGACAGAAGAGCTCTCACTTACGGGCAGGCCAGAGGTTCAGAAGCGCTCAACATGGTGGAGGTCTCAGGGGGCGATCCAGGAAGATCCCCCAAATGTTAGGGTCCACAAATCGTCCCAATGAAGACCACCACTCACATCTGCAAAAACAAGAGCATTTATTTCTCGAGATAGCAAACCAGAATGCAGGGGTTCACCTTCTAGCAAGAAGCTGGATGGAACTGGAAAGCTCATTTTAAAACATGAAACCACAAGATGGGGAGGGAGATTGGAATTACATCATGAGGCTGATGTACTTTGGAGTGATTGGTTCCCTATCTGTTTATGTGTATCCCTGATAAGATAGCCAGAGGCCTGATCTTTGTGTCCTCTCCTGTCAAACATCCTCTGATTGTAACTGTTTCTTTTTAGTTACTGAATCAGAGGAGATTCCTGCTACATTTCCTTCTGACCAGATATCCTCTGGCTTGCAGCTGCTTCCCCTTAGTCATTGAGAAGGAGGAAATTTCCATTGTGCTCTTTATAGCCATTATGGGCCAAACACCAGGTATTAAGTCTAAGGTTAGAGAAATTATAGTTTTATAGACCTTCTTCATGGCCTCTCATTTCCTTACCACACACCACAAGGCACATGTCAATTTTCTTGTCATTTCAGTAGCTTCCTCAGTAGCAGGGCCTTGGGCCTTTGAGTGACAGCTTTGTTAGTTCCCTTTGAATTTATATTAATTAATTGGAATGGTCTGTAGAAGGGAGATGGGTTGTCCAGCACCACTACTTTGTGAACCTTGGCCATATTTTGATGGAAGCCAACAATGGGCATGGGCCCTGTTGCCTGCGTCCTCCACAAACCTTCCTTTTGTTTACAGGGTGCTCCAGCATGCACCCCAGCTTGAATCTGACTTTGGTGAGTGACTTGGCAATTGAATCCCTGCTGGTAGGCTCGCAAACAAGCTCCTTTAGTTACTGAGCCATCTTTCCAGATTCCCCTAAATTAAAAAAAATATATAGTTAAAAATTGGGCCAGGTGTGGTGGCACACGCCTTTAATCCCAAGTGGAGGTAAGAGGATCACCTTGAGTTTGAGGCCACCCTGAGACTACATAGTGAATTCCAGGTCAGCCTGGGCTAGAGCGAGATCTTACCTCAAAAAACAAAACAAAATCATCAAACAATGAGGAAAATGAATTTAAAAGTTCACTGGACCCTAAAACTAGAGTGAATGTCCCAATATTCACTGGCTATTGATGACATTTTTTAAAAACCAAATAATAATTTTAACCAAGTGGCTCTAGTATTAATTTCCTTTTGGCCAAAAACTTTTCTTCTCGTATGCTCACAGTTTTGTGATGACTCAGGTGTTAAAAATGTGCTTGCTTGCAAAGCCTGCTGGTCTGAGGATCAATTCCCCAGTACTCAGGTAAAGTGAGTAAGGGGAATGGAGCACTTTCATGGGCAAGGAGGCCTCAGCAAAGCAAAGCTGATGGATTGGGAGTCGTGGTGGCTGGGCCTGAAAAAACTGTGAAGCATTCCAGTGAGTTCTGACCTTTCCTTACACATGAGGCTGGGGAAAGATAATAGGTTAAAAAGCTCCTGAGTGTTGGCTTTTAGCAGCTGGGCACAACTGTGTCCCAGGGCAGAGTCTACAGGACCTGATGTGTTAGGCTCTTACTATTGTGGGATATTGTTGATTAAATGACAAGGGACTCTGTGGACAACCACCAAAGCCAACCTTAATAAAAAGAATGTAAAGTAGAAGAGTTTTTTCATTTACAAAATGGCAACTTCTTTTTTAAAAAAATATTTTTGAAGGCTGGAGAGATGGCTCAGTGGTTAAGGCACTTGCCTACAAAGCCTAATGGCGCAAGTTCGATTCCCCAGTACCCACATAAAGCCAGATGCCCAGATTGCGTGCATCTGGAGTTCCTTTGCTGCGGCCGAAGGCCCTGCCATGCCCATTCTCTCTGTCTCTTTTCTCTCTGCTTACAAATAAATTAAATTTAAAAATATTTATGAGAGATAGACAGAGTATGGGCAGCTAGGGCCTCTTGCTGCTGCAGAGGAACTCCAGACACGTGTCACTTGGTACATCTGGCTTTATGTAGGTACTAGGGAATAGAACCCAGGCCGGCAGGCTTTGCAAGCAAGCACCTTTAACCTAGCCCTTATGAGAATGTTGAGAGATGACTTAGAAATGCTAATGAGAGATTGAGCAATATGCAGGTGACTTATTGATCTTTCCCACTGATGAAATGAGAAGAGACAAGGGACAGACTCCAGCTGAGGAAAGGATGAAACAGAATCAGGCTAAGAGTGTCTTGGTCCAAGTGGTGATTTTTTGTTCTTTTGGAAGAAGCTTTTGGGTGTGTGTGTGTGTGTGTGTGTGTGTGTGTGTGTGTGTGTGTGTGGTGTGTGTGTGGGGGATTAGTGTGTGTGTGTGTGTGTGTGTGTGTGTGTGTGTGTGTGTGTGTATAAAAGTCACTTCTGGTATAAAGTCAAGATACTGAAAAAATAAAATAAAATAGAAAAATAAAATAAAGTAGACCTCACTGGAACTTTGAATTATTAGGAAGAGCACAGGCTCTAGAGAAATCAGTGTAGGCCTCTCCTATTTTTCTCTTTTGTTTGAACAACTCAGCAAAAATAAAATTCCTGTTAGCTGGGTATAGCAGCTCACACCCATAATCCCAGCTCTTGGGGAAACTGAGATAGGAGAATCACCATGAGTTCGAGGCCAGGTCAGACTGAGCTAGACTGAGAATAGGTCTCAAAAATAAATACAAAATTTGATAAATAAATAAAATCCATTATTGTTGGACAACATGATTCCATGGAGAAGTCAAATAGGCCAAGAAGGCCAGGGCTGTGGTTCCTGGTTTACCTTAGCTTACCAGCTTGGAGGAGGCCCCGGTTCAGCTGGGAAGAGTGGGGAGAAACAGGACCATTGAGGTCTGTTTTCCTCCCAAGTGAAAAATTTGCATGTTTCAGTAGTTGGTTGGCTGGAAATGTTTGGGTTGGAGTGATGCTTCCCAGGTGGACCAGGTTTAGGTTCTTATGGGGTGGGAGCTTAGGGTGAATAGGTTATGGCCACCATTTTTTAATGTTGTTCAATTTTATTTTTCCCTTGCTTTTTGTCTAGTCAGTCTCATGAGTTTTCTACTTCTTGGTATCAACATCACCATCCTCACATTCAGTGGCAGTTTTCGGGTAACTGCCTCAGTCTCTTCTGCATCCTCTTCTTCTTCCTCCCCTCCTCTGCCTCTTCCTCATCTACCACATTGCTGAACCTCCTGGTTCCTGTATGATCAACTGACATATTCCTTTTATCTCTGCCTTCTCTGCTTTTAGTTTTTGGTGGTGATCTCAAGATGGTGTGTCCAGAGCCCTGTCTGACAAGGTGTGGCACACTGGTGACCTGGTGTTGTGGGTTGAAAATAAATACTGTAGGATTGTCTGTGCCAAAGCTTCAAGAGCCAGGGGAGGTTGCAAGCAGGGAGTTGCCCAGAAACAATGCAAAGATGGCTTTTCAGAGAAGCCAGTGAACCCATGTGATCTTGGTTTGCTCCAGTTTCTCAGTCTCTAATCTCCCTAAACACCTCAGGTTCCCATCTCCCTAAATGTGGGTCCTTGGATTACTTAGGGGGTCATTGTGCACTGACACCCCTGTTTATCCACAGAGCTGGGTGGACAGAGTCTTGGACAGCTATGAGTACAATGGGCATAGAAACCCAAAAACCCGGGAGACAGCCTCATAGATAGCTCATTTATTAGGTTGGGGAAGGTGCTTTTATGTAGGAGGGAGAAGGAGGGGCAGGAGGACAAGCAAGGGGATTGGTGGGGGCAAGGTGGCCTGTGGATGTTTCATTAGCCTGTAGGGGCTTCTTTGCTGATATGGGTCAAGAGGATTGGCAGGGGCCAGTAAACTTCAGATGTCTGATTTGCATAGATAAGTTGGGGGGACTTTCTCAGCCCTAAGTGGTGGGAGTTATGTGACTTTAGGCATGTAACAGATGGTGGTAGCTGTAGAGGAATTGTGACCTTCAAACTTTCTCATTGCCCAGGCTTGTTATTACCTTATAGCTGAGTTATGTGAACTCCATTAACCTCAGGCTTTGAAATGCCTGGACTTATCATGGCTTGCCGGGGCCTGTTAAGCAGCTGGAGGTTGGGGAGGGAAGGAGTCAGCCAAACTCTTGCCAGTCTCAGGATGAGATTATCAGGGTTCCAGGCAAGTCTCAACTTCCCTTTAACCCTCTATTCTCCATGCCTCTCAGCAGGGTCCCACACCTAAACACCTCAGGTCCCATCTCCCTAAACACTTCAGGGTATGTGGTACTGCCCCAAAGCAATGATGGAGCTGCCCACCAAGACTGAATAGGGACCATCCACAGGCATAGCTCACCAACATTGTTGCCCAGGATTTCATCAGCCCATCAGTCTGTTCATTGCATCTCTTTTTGTTTTGGTAACCAATGCATGATATGTTCAGGAATCAAGTCAGAAGTTGGGGCTTCTTTCCAACTCTCATACTTCCACATTTCTGCCATTAACTTATCCAGTTAAAAATATTTTTAGCAAGGCATGATGGTGCATGCCTTTAATTCCAGCACTTGGGAGGCAGAGGTAGGAGGAGTTAAAGGCCAGCCTGGGACTACATAGTGAATTCCAGGTCAGCTTAGACTAGAGTGAGACCCTACCTCGAAAAACAAAAAAATTTATCCAGGCGTGGTGGCACATGCCTTTAATCCCAGCACTGGGGGCTGGAGGAGGGGAGGAGGACAGAGGCAGGGGAAACACAAGTTCAAGGCCAGCCAGGGACTACAGAATGAGTTCCAGGTCAGCCTGGGCTAGAGACCCTACCTCAAGAAAACAAAATAAGGGTGTGGTGGCACATGCCTTTAATCTCAGCACTCCAGTGGCCAGAGGTGGAGGATCTCTGGGAGTTCGAGGTCAGCCTGGACTAGAGTGAGACCCTATCTCAAAACAAAAACAAAAACAAAAAACCCCTTTTAGCTGGGGAGTGGTGGTGCATGCATTTACTCCCAGCACTCAGGAGGCTGAGGTTGGAGGGTTGATGTGAGTTGGAGGACAGCCTAATAACAATACATAGTGAATTCCAGGTCACTCTGAGCTAGAGTGAGACCCTAGCTTGAAACCCCCCCCCCCACACACACACTCACATATTATTTTCACCTTTCTCACATTCTGCTCATTGTAGGGGTCAGCCTCAGGCAAATTAATTTGTCTGTGCATCAGGGTGTCTTTTTCTCTCTCTCCTCATATGTATGTTTTTTTAAATTATGTATTGCACTTTTGTGTGTGCCAAGGTCTGCTGCCACAGGAAACGAACGCCCAACTGGCTTGATGTGGATGCTGGGGAATTGAACTCTAGCCGGCAGACTTTGCAAGCAAGCACCTTTGCCCACTGAGCAATCACCCCAGTTCTCCCTCCTCTTTTCTGAGACAGGGTGTTGCGGTCAGCTTTCTAGTTGCTGCGCAGGAGGAACCCAAACAAAAGCAGCTTGTGGAGGAATGGGTTTATTTGGCTTACGGACTCGAGGGGAGACTCCATCCTGGCAGGGAAGATGATGGCACGAGCAGACAGGTGAACATCACCTCTGCCACAGCACTGCAAACAGCGGCAGGAAGGTGTGCCAAATACTGGCAAGGGGAAGCTGGTTTATAACCCCGTAAGCCCGCCCCCAACAACACAGCTTCATCGAGGTTGTAAAACCCAAACTGCCATCAGCTGAGGATTGATCTATCAGAACACATTCATTTGTTTGTGGGGGACACCTGGATCAAACCATGACACAGGGCTTTATGTAGCCCAGACTGGTCTACTTGCTCTGCAGCCAAGAATGTTCTTGAATTCCTAATCAGTGCCGGGGTAGCAGGTTTGCACCAGTTCAGACTGGGGCTCATCTGTTTGACAGCATTTCCCCACAGAGCTGCAAGAGATAATGTATGAAAATGTGTTCCCAAGCGAATGGAAGAGAGGAGGCTTAATCAAAATTAAAGATGTTATGAATATGACATATGGAAAACTATGTCTCTGCTAGATATATAGATGATGATATAGATATTTTTGAAATGAGAAAGTTTGGGCAGAAATACCCTGTGGGAGTAGATAACACAGCACCCAGAAACCATGGATTGTTACAGAAAAACTTTTGTGCCAGGGGTGGGACACCTTCCAGTGAGTTGTTGATTACAGATGTCGCTGATGCCCTGAAAACAATGCAGAGTATTGCTAAGGCTCTTAATTGTCCACCAGAACGAGGTGGTAAGACCCTATTGCTGAAGATACTTCATAATTGGGCTGCATGCAGGTCACTGAGAAATCAAGCTAAAGCTGACCTGGAAACCTCCTCCCTGTTGACTAGCTGTTAGGATGTTGAAAAGAGCTATGCAGTGTGTTGGGGTTGAAAAGTCAAAAATAATCTTGAACAGCAGCAGACCCGGTCAGCTACTCAACTTGCCAGGTGGGCAAATGTGCCAACTGGTGCAACAATGGCTTATCTGTTATGGAGGAAACCAACTGCTCTCTGGTTGGATTTGAGGCCTGCCCTAGGTGGAGAGAATTCCTACCTGATACTGAAAACCTAACCAAAAGCCTACGGCTGGGAATTCATAGCCCTAGGGGAAAGCTACTATTGTTATTTGGCTAAATGGATATATTATACTCACTACATGGCCCTCTAAATGTATGTTTATGCCGCCTATATATTAATGCTACTGTTATAAGCTTCTCTTATCAGATGGTGGTGACTACTAGGGAGACTTAAAATTCAGTGAAGTGCTGAGATGTGACAATGGAGTGTGCAGCCCTTAATTAGAAATCTCTGTCACATCCTCCAAGGCTCAGGGTCCATTTCAGAAGAGGGAAGAATGTTAGAGCCAAAGGATGGGAACAGTGCTTTGAAATGCTGTCTTCCAGACACAAAGTGGCATTCATGCACTCATGAGCTCAGAGTGGTTGGTGCTACCTACACAAGGCCTGCACAAAATGAGGGCAAAAGACTGGCATCAAAGTAGAAGAGGGTTAGTTGGAAAGAGGCTCAGTGGAGCGGAGCTGGGAACCTTGTGTCTATGATATGTGTGGGGGTTGTCAGTCAAAAGAAAAAAATAAAAGAAAGAAAATGTATTTCTGGAGCCAGCCACAGAGCCACTCTTGGTACATTTTAAATAGAAAGAGGGACCCTGGGGCTCTGAAGTTTGATGGAGAAATGAGATTGAGCTGTTAGGCAGTTGGTACATGCCTAAAGTACAAAAAAAAAAAAAAAAAAAGCATGCAAACAAGAAGTCCCAGGTTTTTCCCTCCAATATATTGGGAAAAAAGTACAGAGT
Source organism: Zapus hudsonius (assembly GCA_004024765.1). Lineage (NCBI taxonomy): Eukaryota > Metazoa > Chordata > Mammalia > Rodentia > Dipodidae > Zapus > Zapus hudsonius. The sequence goes on along the minus strand of PVHP010008322.1, from coordinate 30,374 downwards.
CAGAGCTTTGTAAAGAAAACTCATTTCCTGGGCTGTAAAATGGAGACTTGGTCTGTCTCATGGAGCTCTTACTTGTTTGTTTGGTTTTTGTTTTTGAGACAGTGTCTTGCTAACTTTCCTGGGCTGGCCTCAAACTCCAGATCCACCTGCCTCAGCTTTCTGAGTAGCTGGGATTATAGGTAAACAACCTCATACCTGGCAAGAACTATTTTCTGTGGAGACAGGAGGATCAAAGGTTCAAGGTTGTCTTTGTCTAAATATTGACTTTGAGGCCAGCCTAGGCTACATGAGACCCTGTCTCCAACAAACAAATAAAAAGAATAAAATAAAGTAGCCAAATGATCTGGTGTCTATGGAAAGCTTTGGTGTTAGTCTTACAATGTCCTTGTCAGTGTCAACATGTGGTCACTGTTGCCCTCCAGTCTACATTCCTGGGTCAATCATGTGTGGAGTGATGTTGGAGCAACTGTGTGTGGCCCAGCCAGGCTTCTGTCCTCAGAGATGCAGCCTGTGACATAATGTTGTGATGGTGACAAGCACAGGGTTTGAGGTCAGGGCCCGTGAGGTCAGGGCCCAGCTGTATGGTCTAGACTCTCTTCTTCCACAGCCCTCCAGTCTAAATGGGGTAGAAGCATGAATGAATGCTAGGACTTTAAAGCTTAGATTCCTTAAGCCTGCAGATCTCTATAGGGTAGGGCTAAACCTAGGGTGTATTTGTAAAACTCTGAGCCCTGTCTCAGTGGGGGGTATTTAGGGTGTGTTTAGGGCGGACCCTGCCTGTTTTCTATAAAATGGTTGGGTTCAAGACTTCCTTACAACAATCTCTCTCAGAAGATTCCTCACTCTGTCTCATCAGAAGGGCTTTGAAGTGGGATCCTCATGGCTCCCACTGGTGAGTTTGATGGAGGGGAAACTGTTGCTTTGGAAACTGGCTGTTTTTCTGATGTTCTGGTGCTGTGTAGGGGTTTGAGCTATCATATATCTTGTAGGACAGGGACAGCTCGTGTCACCCAAGAGTTTCTGAATAGTGAGATGGGGTGGGAACAACTTTCTCTAGAGGTCTCAGTATTTTAACATGAATGTCATGTGTGGTTACATTAACGTTGTGTGGACCATGAAAGCTGGGTGTAATAGGGCACACCTTTAATCCCGCAACTCAGGAGGCAGAGGTAGGAGAATCGCTGAGTTTGAGTCCACCCTGAGATTACATAGTGAATTCCAGGTCAGCCTGGGCTCGAGAAAGACCCTACCAAAAGTTCATAGGATTAAAAACTGAAAACTCCAAGCCAGAGAGCTCCGCCATCTGTAGAGAAGTGCAGATAGAATAGGGAAGGCATTGATGCACCCGGTGCTTTGGGAGAACATGCAGAACCTTGTGGTTCAGGCTCTGAGTTCTGCTCTGCCTGAGCCCCAACTGAGAGCAGAGGGCTCTCTCACATCTTATTCTTTTTTTTTTTGGTGTGTGTGTGTGTGTTTTGGCACACCAGGGCCTCTAGTAACTGCATACAAGCTCCAGATGCATGTGCCATTCTTTTTTTTTTTTTAATTGTCCATAATGAGTTACATTATTTAGTGGGCAAACAATGAGTTGTTATCCCCAATTCCCGGATGCCCCTGGAACCCCGCAGAGAATGAACAAGGGCCACAGCCACAGCCATTCAATCAACACAGGATAAGCCAGTGAGACAGAAACCAACGATTTTCTACACAAAGACCCCGGAACTCACTACACTAAAGCAGCCTTAATACATCTTATTCTTGAGCGTTGATAAGTGACCGTAGGGTCATCTGTCACAGCTCCTCCCACTGACTGTATATAGCACCCTTAGGAGTCCACTGGGCATGCCGGTCCGAGGTCACTGCAGTTCCTTATGGAGGGAAGTCCTCCGTGGAGGCTGTGGCAAGGTTCACTCTAGGCTCTAGAAGACCTGCTCACCAAAATCAGAAAGATGAGAGAGAAGAGAAGAGAAGAGAAGAGAAGAGAAGAGAAGAGAAGAGAAGAGAAGAGAAGAGAAGAGAAGAGAAGAGAAGAGAAGAGAGCCCAGTGAGAGTGGACACATCAGGGCCTCGTTCTGCTGCAAACCTACTCCAGATGCATGCACCTTGTGGTGCATCCGGCTTGTGCGGGTGACTTGGGAATGGAATTCAGGCCAGCAAGCTTTATAAATGAGCACTTCTGGTCACTGAGCCATCTTCCCAGCTTCTCAATTTACTTTAAAGCCTCATTTTTTTTTTTTTAGAAAGGGCCTCAATAAAGGGTCTCTATTGTATTTTATTTTTGAGGCTGACTTGGAACTCTGTAGTTCCAGGCTGACCTTGAACTCACATTGATCCTCCTAACTGTCTCCTGAGTGTTGCTGGGATTAAAGGTGGGGGCCACCATGCCCAGCTAAAACCTCATTTTTAAAAAAGGCACAGTGGTACACACCTTTAATCCCAGCACTTGGGAGGGAGAGGTAGGATGGATCATCGTGAGTTAGAGGCCAGCCTGAGACATATCACAATTTTGGGAAGGAAAACTAAATTAATGTTTGGAAATGTGTGGGTTTAGTTTTGGTTATCACCAAGACTAAAGGGCTTTGAATGCCAAGGTCCCAAAGAGCCCTTGTGTTAAATATATTGGGCAGTCATTTACAAATAATTGTCTCAAATGCCTGTACATTCTGTCCTGAGTGTTCGTCGCTCCTGTTAATAGGGATGCCATGTTTTAAGAGAGAGGGATAGAAATAAAATGAGATAGGAGAAGAGGCACTGGGGATTTAGCTCAGTGTTAGAGTGCTAAGTATGCACAAGAGCCTGGGGTCAGTCCCCAGCACCCCATAAACCCAAACAAAGCCACCCACTAGGCTAGTTCAAAGAAGTTTTCTTTTTTTGAAAGTTTTTTTTCATCAGAAATGTTTCTTAAAGCAATTCAATTCAAAAAATATTTATTTATATGCAAGGAGACAGAATGTTTATTTATATGCTAGGAGAGAGAGAATGGGAGAATGGGTGTGATAGGGCCTCCCACCACTGCAAACCAGCCCCAGACACATGCACCAGGTTGCATCTAGCTTTAAGTGTGTACTGGGAAATCAAACCCCAGCTGGTGGGCTTGCAAGCAAGCATAGTTAACTTCTGAAGCATCTCTTCAGCCCTCATTTATTATTATTATTTTGTTTATTTGGTTTTCTAAGTAGAGTCTCACTTCATTCCAAGCTGATCAGGAATTCAGTATGATGTAGTCTCAGGGAGGCCTTAAATTCATAGCAATTGCCGGGCGTGGTGGCGCACGTCTTTAATCCCAGCACTTGGGAGGCAGAGGTAGGAGGATAAATAAAAAGTTGGGCTAGATAAATGGCTCAGTGGTTAAGGTGCTGGCCTGCAAAACCTGATAGTCCAAGTTTGGTTCCCCAGTAACCGCATAAATCCACATGCACCCATTCTCTCTTCCTCCTTTTCTATCTGTCTCTTTCTCAAATAAATACATAAATAAAAAAGAGAAAAAGTTAAAAAAATAAATTGTTTCCTACACTGAAGGTTATAAAAAATTTACTGAATCATTTTGAATTTAAAGATAGGCATATTTATTTGCAAGGAGAGAGAGACAGACCGACAGAGAGAGAGAAAGAGAGAGAGAGAGAGAGAGAGAGAGAGAGAGAGAGAATGGGCACACCAAGGCCTCTAGCTGCTGCAAAGGAACTCCAAATGAATACCCTTAACCATCTTTGCAGTCCGAAAATAGGCATAATTTTTATTATGAATAAAATAAGACAGCTCTACTTTCAAAAAAATGGTACTTTGGGTTTGGAGAGATGGTTCAATGATTAAAGACAGTTGCTTGCAAAGCCTGACGTCCTGGGTTGGATTCCTCAGTACCCATGTCAAGCCAGATGCACAAAGAAGCACATGTAGCTGGAGTTTGTTTGCAGAGTCAAGAGTGTCAAGAGGTCTTGTCCAGCTCATTCTCTCATTTATTCTTTTTTCTCTCTATTTGCAAATATATAAAAAACTTTTTTAACTTTATTTCATAAATTATCTATTAATGCTCCAATGCATTTCATTGTTTCCACATGTTTCAGGCCGCCCAACTAACAGAGACATGTCCCCAGTGTACTGAGAGGGACAAAACGCGCCAGAGGAAATGGAAAACCAAGGTACAAATTTGGGAAAGATGCTGTGCGGACACTTCAGTGGTATTTTAAAAGGAATCCTTACCTTGATTTTATAACCAGGCAAGAACTTGCCAATGCGACAGGCTGCCCTTTGCATGTCATAGAAGTCAGTCAACCCTCTTTATGTTTGCATGAATATGCCTCTTGTGGGTAATCTGAATTGTAGAGGAGTTTCGTCAGAAGGGTGTGCTCATACTTGGGTCACTTTTCTTCATTTCAGCAAAGCTGTGATTTGATCACACGTAACTTTCACCAGAAAATTAGCTCTTGTGAGGGAAGTTTGGAAGCAGGGATAGGTGAAGACGTTCTTGTCACCATCCAGGATGGGGACTCTGGGTGCATCCTGGGTGTTAGCTGTGGAGTTGCACCGTGTGTGTGTGTGTGTGTGTGTGTGTGTGTGTGTGTGTGTGTGTGTGTGTGAGAGAGAGAGAGAGAGAGAGAGAGAGAGAGGGTGGTCTTGAGCTGACCATGTAGCTGAGATAACCTTGGATTTCTCATTCTCCTGTCTCCACTTCCCAAGTGCTGGGATTATGGACATGTTCCCCACCAAAACCAGTTTATATGATACTGGAAATCAAACTCAGGGCTTCATGTATGGTAGCAGACATTCTATCCACTAGCCACATCTCAAGCCCAGAACTGGGAAGACTTTGAGTAGAGTAGTTTAAGACATCAGGGATACAGAGAGAGAAGGAATAATGGTGATCAGTATAAAATTTTGGCTTGAGAAATGGGAGATTGGCGTTGTCTTTGATTACTATACAGAGATTTGAGAGAGGAGTAGGTTTTGGGGTTTTACTGTTTACATGTGGACATGAGCTCAAAGTTAAGTTTGATGAAATCACCCCAAGGAGATAATAGGGAAAAGGTCAGACATACAAGATCAAAGTGAAGGAGAAAGTTCTGTGTAACCACAACTTCTGAAAAGGTGTTAGTGTTTTGTTTGAGGAACTTCTGACGTCATCATGGTAAGTATATACATTGTATGATCAAATCTTGTGAAGGTGTCCCCGTTTCCCTCCTCTCTAACCCCTAACCACTGGGGTCCTTCCTCGGTGTGCATACTGGATCTGTCTATAGGTTAGGGGGTATGAACTACACCAGAGGTAGTCAGTTTTTCTCCCCCCTTTGTGTATTATTGCTGAGGGGGGCAATGTCTCTGGATATTCTCCACCATGGTTTGTACAATCTTTCCGCCCTTTCTTCTGCTCAGTTCCCTGAATCATGGTGAGTGAGTTTTAAGTCTGCTTTGTTGTTGAGATCTTAAGTATCTCTGGATCTTTGCCCTGGGTTGTGTTGAGTATGGTCGGTGTCTATCTCCATTGACCTTTCATGGGTTATCAGACTTGCTGTGGTGATTGGTCTCCTGTTTGTCTCGTCACTTTCTCATAGGTTTCATTTGGGCCCTGTGTGAAGGCTAGGTGTGGTTTGTCTCCTGCCAGGATGTCAGCCATCATCCCATGTCTTGTTGGTGGAATTGGGTTGTCCCTGGCACTCTCACTGCCTTTTGGCCTGGAACCTGGGGTCAGTAGGCAGGGTCATGGGGTGCACGAGCTGGTGGGGAGCCAAGGCACAGCTCCCTCATCTGGACTTGCCTAGGACCAGGGGGTCCAAGAGCACAAGGGTGGGCGGGAGGTCAGGGCACAGGTCTGCAACCTCTATTGTAGATTATTGAAGTTGAACAAAATTTATCTGTGTTAGCCTGGTGTGGTGGCACACACCTTTAATCCCAGCACTCGGGAGGCAGAGGTAGGAGGATCACCATGAGTTCAAGGCCACCTGAGACTACATAGTGAATTCCAGGTCAGCCTGGGCTAGAGTGAGACCCTACCTCGAAAAACAAAACAAAACAAAACTTATCTGTGTTAAAGTTGTACTACTTTATACATGGGATTAAGATTTCCATATTTCCCTTTATTCTCTCATTATCCTTGTGTTGAGTATATTAGTTTCATGACACTCAAGGAAAATTCTTAAAAAAGGACATGTAAGGAGAGCTTTCAGGAACAAAGGTATACATAAATACTATGCCAGCAATGAGGTTCTATTGTAAAATTTTCATGAGATAAAAACATTTAAAAGGACATGCAGGGCTAGGGCAATAGTTCACTGGTTAAAGACGCTAGCTTGCAAGGTTTGATAGTGAAGTTTGAGTCCCCAGTACCCATGTAAAGCCAGATGCACAAAGTGGTGCATGCATCTGGGGTTTGTTTGCAGTGGTAAGAGGCCCTGGCACACCCATTGTCTTTCTGCTTGCAAATAAATAACACTTTAATCAATACATGTGATCATCCATATAGCCTGGTGGTGCAACTTGGTGAGGAGTTGGCAGGGGAGGGGTCACTTCTGTCTGACTGTTATGACCAGGTTGGCAGGAGATCTTGAAAGGCTTAGTTTGCACACGCAGAAGAGCCACCTTGGATGGTGGAGACAGTGGGGCTTGGAATAGTACACTGTTTCTGGCCTGAATAATAACATGTACAGCCCCAGGAAAAAGACTTCATTTTTCATGTCTTCTCACGCTCATGGAGCAAGTTAGTGATCACCCTAAGAGTGACTTTAAATTTCTCTTCCACTGTGAATATGCCCTGTGGGATGTTGTAAAAAAGTAAATTTGACTTAAAAATAATTTTCTTTTTCTCTTTAGAGCTGGTATCAAAAACAAAAGGGCCCAACTAACTCCTGAAGACAGAGAATGTCTGCTATTAGGCATGTGTTCCTTGCACAAGGGTATCCTCCTGTTGACCGCCAGGATCCCCAGGTACAACCTCCCACCAACACCATGGCACAGGCCCCTTATGCCCTGGGGGCTCTACCAGATCCCGCTGCCTACACTGACATGGACTGCCAGCAGGCTTCCCATGAATGGATGGCTTTCAAACCTCTGTGGTCCAAGGCACTGCCGTGAGTCCAAGCTCTGCCTCATCGTTCAGAGCCATCACATGAAGTGTGACTTCTCCCAGCTCCATGCCAGAGAGTTTTCTTCAACCGACTTCCCCTGAGCTGTATTTTGCTCAGGGCTCAGCTGAGACAGGGGAATGGTGGCCGGCCTGGCACTGTCTCTGTGACTATTCCAGCATGCAGGGGAGAGACAGTAGGAGCAGGTGGCCTGTCACCACCCCAACGGTCTCAGGGACAACAGAAGAATGGTTGGGATTCCAGCAAGAGCCTCTGCCAAGGCCTCAGAGTTACCAGGAGATGTCACCCTTCCTGGACCAACCCCCTATGGACTTCAGCCACAACCTGCAGGGATTTATGAACCCTTGTGAAACCCCGGGGATCTGGGGGCATGCACCTGGAGTTGGTTGGTAGTGGCAAGAGGCACCGGTGTGTTCTCTCTTTCTGCTTACAAAATATATATATTGGTTTTTCGAGGTAGGGTCTCCTTCTAATTGTGGACCTGGAATTGTGGTCTCAGGCTGGCCGTGAACTCACAACAATCCTCGTACCTCTGCCTCCTGAGTGCTGGGATTAAAGGTGTTATCTTTGAGTCATGTCAACTGCCAGGATAGCAGAACCATGTCATAGCTCCTCTCATCCCTAAACTTGAACAATGCACCTTGTAGACCACCTTACAGCTTTTTTTTTTTTTTTGAGATAGGGTCTCACTCTAGTCCAGGCTGACCTGGAATTCACTATGTAGTCTCAGGCTGGCCTCGAACTCATGGCGATCCTCCTACCTCTGCCTCCCAAGTGCTGGGATTAAAGGCGTGCGCTACCACACCCGGCTCACCTTACAGTTTTATTTACAAAAAAAAAATTGTTTAAGAGCAAGACTAGTTCAAAAAAGGGGGGACTGGGAAAGTTGCGTATTGGTGAAAGGCACTTGCCTGCAAAGACCGTCACACTAGGTGTGATTCCCTGGTACCCACGTACAGCCAGATGCACAAAGTGATGAATGCATCTGGAATTCATCAAGCCCCTGCATTTCTCCCCACAGGACTCTGCTCCCAGTCTCTGCTCCCCACAGGACTGGATTACAGGCACGTGTGGTTACCCCCAGATGTTTAAAAGAGTGTTAGAAAAACGAACTCAGGGTGACTCAGACCCTCATGCTTGTACCTCAAAGGCAGTTACCTGTTGAGAGATCTCAGCTATCAATAGTGTTTATTTTATTTTATGAAATTGGATGTGCAATTGTTAGGTGCATATATAGTTGTTATACCTTCTTGATGGGTTGTTTCCTTTATAGTAACCTTTTTTACATGTGTGTGTGGTATACATGTGTGTATTCATGTTCACATGTGTGTGGGCACACATGTGCATGTGGAAGCCCAGGTGGATATCAGGTGTCTTTCTTCATTGCTGTCCACCTTATTTACTGAGACAGGGTCTCTCACTTGAACCTATTCACCAATTGGGATCACCAATTGGGCTAGTCTAAGCGGCCAGCTTGCCCTGGGTATCCCCTGCTTCTGCCTTCAAAGTGCTGGGAGAACAGGTGGCCACCATGCCAGCCTGGGGGTCCACACTCTGGTCCTCACATTTGTGTGGCAAGTGATTTATCCACTAAAGTGTCTTACTAGCTCCTACAGTGATCTTTTGTTTTGAGGACTTTAATATATTTTGGTAGTTTGAATGGGTGTGTCCCCCAATAGATTCAAGGGTGATTAAATTTTTTTTTCCCAGTTGCCTGGCTAGATGGAGTGTCACCTTGGCCAAATCCTAGGGTCCAGCCCTAAGGGTGTCAGGTGGATCTGAAATTTCAGCTATACATATGCAAAGAGCAGTCTGAGCTCAAACCTGGAGTTCCTGATTTTTGTGAGTTTTAGTGTGCTTGCTTGCTTTTGGAGTTGCTGGAGATGGGCTTCTCTCTCTGCTTGGACCTGCTTGGACCTGTGAAAGAGGGGACAGCCTCTTTCAATAAATACTTTCCTCCCCAAACTGTGCCTGGTTTGGAGATTCATCCCAGTGGCACATGGTGACTACGACATATATGAACACACTATAAAGGAAAATGGGGAGTTACAGAGTTCTCCAGCCACCAGTATGGGGAGAACACATGGGAGAGGTTTTAGCCAAAATCTCTGCTGTTTAACTAAACAGGCAGGAAATGGAAAGATAATAGAGGGCTCCCATCATGAGAAAAAATTCATGTGGGGAGATCTTGAGCCCTTAGGCTGGGGTGAGGGACCTTACCTGGAAAACGAAAGTCCTCCTTCTAGGACACCATGTGGGAAGAAGAGACTGAATTATCTCTTCAATGAGTATTTCCTACCCCAAGTGAGCAGGGAGGCAGGTGGTTGGCTCATACCTGACCAATCAGTTTTAGCGCCTAGGTTTGAGCTCTAGCTAGACACCTCCCACTCTAGGGGAGGGTGTCTATGGAGCTTGTCTGAAACTGTCACAATCCCCCCTCTGAAGAAATAATCCTAACTGCTGTTAGGATATTGGGGTGTGGAATTTTAAAAATCTCCAGAAACAGAGTACATACATGTTTAAGAAAAAAAAAATTAAACAAGAATACCCATTTTGATCCTGTAGGAGGCAATGCAAAGCTCTGACTGGGGAGGGTTTAGGAGGAGCCTGGTAACATTGTGTGGGGTATCTCTCCTAAACTCCCACATGGATGGGAATCTCTCCTAGTGCGGCGCTCTCAACAGCTGCTTATTTTCTTCTCTGATGAGTCTCAAGTCTCCTCAGTGTCTATAGACTGTTCTCTGGCTAGCAATGAGAGCAGCTTGCGTGTTCATCCCATCACTTCCTCTGCAATGATCCCTGAGTCCTGGTGGGTGTTAATCATGCAGTGAGAAGCACTGAAATTGCTCTTCTTGTTATTTGATGAGTCTTGGGCATCCCTGGTATATTTGCCACCATCTGTAGAAAGGTTCTTGGGCTGGAGAGTTGGCTCAGCAGTTAAGGCACTTGCCTCCAGTGCCTAAGGCCCAATTCCCCAGTGCCCACATAAACCAGACCCATAAGGTGGTGACCCTGGTGTGCTCTCTCTCTCTATCTCTATCTGCTTGAAAAATGAATAAATAAAATATTTTTTAAAAAAGAAGGTCATCTAGTGAGAACAGCATCAAAGGGCATAAACAGATACATTTAGAAGGCTTTTGTTGTTGTTTTGTTTATGGAGGTAGGGTCTCGCTCTAGGCCAGGCTGACCTGGAATTTACTATGTAGTTCCTCCTACCTCTGACTATAAGTGCTGGGATTAAAGGTGTGCACCATCATGTTTGGCTTTAGAAGGGCTTCTTTGTTTAAAAAATATTTATTTATTTATTTATTTATTTATTTGCAAAGAGAGAGAATGGGCCCACCAGGGCCTCTTTTGCTACTGCAAACCAATTCCAAACGCATGCACCACTTTGTGTACCTGGCTTTACGTGGGTACTGGGGAATTGAACTCAGGTTGTTAGGCTTTGCAGTGCCTTAACCACTGAGCAATCTCCTCAACTTTTTAGAAGGCTTTTTAAAATTAAAAAAAAATTTATTTGCTTGCAAGGAGAGAGAGAGAGAGAGAGAGAGAGAGAGAGAGAGAGAGAGAGAGAGAGAGAGAGAGAGAGAGAGAATGAGAATGGATGCACCAGGGCCACCAGCTGCTATGAACAAACTCCAGATGCATGCACCACTTTCTTCATCTGGCTTTACATGGGCACTGGGGAATCAAACCCAGGCAGTTAGGCTCTTCAGGCAAGTGCCTTAACCATTGAGCAATCTCTCCAGCCCTCCCCTTTTATTTTTTAAAGGTAGGGTCTCACTATAGCCCAGGCTGACTTGAAATTTACTAAGTAGTCTCAGGGTGGCCTTGAACTCCACAGAATCCTCCTACCTCTACCTCTCAAGTGCTGGGATTAAAGGCATGGGCCGTTTTAGAGGGCTTTTTAATGGGAATAATGTTTGAATTTAGCCAAAGAACAGTGGAAGCATCCCTCTAAGGTCTATAACCTTCCAAGCCATAGGATTTTTTAAAAATTTATTTTTTATTTGTGTGTGTGTGAGAGAGAGGAAGATATTTATTTACTTGCAAGCAGAGAGAGAGAGAGAGAGAGAGAGAGAGAGAGAGAGAGAATGAGAGAGAGAGAGAATGGGCGTGCTAGGGTCTCCAGCCACTGCAAACAAACTCCAGACACATTCAACACCTGTGCATCTGGTTTACGTGGGTACTGGGGAATCAAACTCGGGTCCTTCTGCTTTGCAGGCAAAGGCCTTAACTTCTAAACCATTTCTCAATCCCGTCCCACTGAGCAGGGCCTCATATCCAATGAGATAGCAGTTGATTATCCCCATAGCTTATGTGCCTCTATTGCACTGGTGCATCTTACCTTGCTGGTTGATTTTGCGTTTACAACTGTCAATGACTTTTCTCACCCAGCAGCTTCATGAGTGCTTTCCAGCACTAAGACAGCTAGCCAGCAGGGTGATGGCTTCTATTTCAATTCCAGTTTGACATCTCGATGTCCTGTGACTGCATCGTGTGACATCTTCAGCAATAGGGTCTTACATTCTAGTCCTGGGAGGCAACCAAGTGTTTGGCAACGGCCTGCATTGTTTTGGGTGCTTTATGGGCATCTCTGACCAACAGCTCACTGTTCTTGTGTGTGTGTGGGGGGGTTGGGCTGGTGACCCATCTCCAATATTTGGATCTACCTGTCCAACCTATGGCATCAAGGGAAAGTTTTCTCCCCTCCAAGGGAAAGTTTTCTCCCCTCCAGCAAGGCACTTCTGCCCAAACTGTATCTATTCCTTTAAATGTATAAGTAACTAATGAAATAGTTTCTACCGTACTTATTCATACCTTCTTTAGTTTCATGCATTTCTTTCCCTTTCCCCTCCCCTCAGACCTTTGCATACCCTGTATTCTGTTCCTCCACTTGCCTGTCTACTATCCCTTCTCCTAATCCCTCCTGCTTCTCTCCTCAAGCCTCATTTTAGCTTCCTGACTACTACTGCAGACACTGCAACTTACAAACAAATCTAGCTATTTCATGCTAGGATCCACATATGAGAGAAAACATTATTTTTGTCCTTCTGAGCCTGAGATACCTTACTTAGTATAGTTTTTTCCAGACCCATTCATTTTCCTGTAAATTTCATAATTTCATTTTCTTTACTGCTGAATGGAACTCCATTGTGTCTATGTATCCACATCTTTATTATCCATATGTCAGTTGATGGCATTAGGTCTATAATTAGGTCTATAATATCCTCTTGGTGAATTGTTCACTTGATCAGACAGTATAAAGTGATCTTCTTCTTTTAAAAAATATTTTATTTATTTGAGAGAGAGAGAGAGAGAGAGAGAGAGAGAGAGAGAGAGAGAGAGAGAGAGAGAGAATATGGACGTGCCAGGGCCTCCAGCCACTGCAAAGAAACTCCAGACACATGCACCACCTTGTGCATCTGGCTCTATATGGTACTGGGAAATCAAACTCAGGTCCTTCTCCCTTATGGGCAAACACCTTAACTGCTAAGCCATCTCTCCAACCCTAAAGTGACCTTCTTTACCTCTTCTGATTACTTTTGGTTAGAAGTCTATTGTGTCAGATATTGACGTAGCTACACCTGCTTGTTTCTTATTTCAATTTGCTTGGAGTATTTTTATCTTTTCACCCAAAGGTGATATCTGTCTTTGACAATAAGGTGTGTTTCTTGAAGACAGCAAAAGGATGGATCCTGTTTTCTGATCTAGCCTGTTAACGTGTGTCTTATTTTAAAATTTTCATTTATTTACTGAGACAGGTAGAAGGAGGCAGGGAGAGAGAGTGGGCATGGACATGCAGGGCCTCTTGCCACTATAAATGAACTCCTTTTTGCATCTGGCTTCACAAGAGTACTGGGGAACTGAGCCCAGGCCTTAGCGCCTTTAATCACTGAGCCATCCCTCCAGTCCCCAACTGTGTCTTTTGATTGGGGAGTTGAGTCCATTGATGCCCAGAGTTATAATTGAGAGAGGTGAGTTAATCCCTGTCATGTTGATGATTTTGTGGAGGTTGGCATTTTTTGTTTTTTTGTTTTCTTTTGTTTTTTGAGGTAGGGTCTCACTTTAGCCAAGGTTGGCCTGGACCTCATTCTATAGTCCCAGGCTGGCCTTGAACTCACAGTGATCCTCCTACCTCTGCCTCCAGAGTGTGTGATTAAACACATGCACCACCATGCCTGGCTTATTTATATATTTTTGAATAAAATCTCACTCTGTAGCCCAAGTTGGCCCAGGTCTCACTGAATACACAGGCTAGTCTTGAACTCAATACAATCCCCTTGCCTCAGACTCTCAAATCCTGTGATTATAGGTGTGAGCCACCACACCTAGATTTTGTTTTGTTTTCTTTCAAGGCAGCATCTCACTCTGCATCCCAGGATGGACTTGAGCTCCTGGTGATCCTCCTACTTCAGCCTCCTGGGTGCTGGAATTAAATGTGTGAGGAGCCATACCTAGCACACAGCTAGATTTTGTTTATTTTTAACTTAATTTTTTTCTTTTAAATTTTTATTGACAACCTTTGTACATATAGACAATATACCGTGATCATAATCCCTTCCCATACCCCTTTTTCTTCACTCAAATACCCCCCTCCACTGAATCCCTTCTTCCCCACTAGTCTCTCTACTAGTTTGATGTCATGCTTTATTCCTTCATATTTTACCTTGGTCACGTTGTATCTGCAAAGACAGTATTGCAAAGCACTCTTTTCTTTCCTTTGACTCTTACTTTCTTTCCATCACCTCTTCTGCAATTGTCCTTTAGCCATAGAGGGAGGGATGGAGATGTCTCAGTGCTAAATACTCCAGTCACTTCTCAGTATTTGGGTGAGCATTTGTTCACAGCAACAAGACACATACACACTTGCACATGTAAATAAATAAAAACAGGGCTGGAGAAATGGCTCAGTGGTTAAGGCACTTGCCTCCAGTGCCTAAGGCCCTGGGTTCAATTCCCCAGGACCCACATAAGCCAGACCCACAAGGTGTGGCCCTGGTCCCTGGTGTGGTGTTCTCTCTCTCTCTCTCTCTCTCTCTCTCTCTCTCTCTCTCTCTCTCTCTCTCTCTCTCTCTGCTTGAAAATGAATAAATAAAATATTTAAAAAAAATAAATAAAAAAAATAAAAAAAAAATAAATAAAAAAAAAAATAAATAAAAACATCTCCCGGGCTGGAGAGGTAGTTCAGTTAAGGTGCTTGCTTGCAAAGCATAACAGCCTGGGTTCAGTTCCCCAGTACCTGTGTAAAGCCAGATGCACAAAGTAGTGCATACATCTGGAGTTCGTTTACTGTGGCAAGAGGTCCTGGTATTCCCATTCTCTCTTACTTCCTCAGTCTCTCTGTCTATCTCTTCTGGCAAATAAGTAAGTAAATAAAAATATTTAAAAAAAAACACTTCTCAACCAGGCATGGTGGCACATGCCTTTATTTCCAGTACTCGGGAGGAGTAGATAGGAGAATCTCTGTGAGTTCTAGGCCAGCCTGAGACTACATACTGAATTCCAGGTCAGGCTGGGCTAGAGCGAGACCCTACCTTGAAAAACCAAAAACCAAAAAACAAAAACAAAACAAAACAAAACCCTCCTCGCTTTTCTTATATGTGAATCCTAGCCACAAATGCTTAGATTTGTAAATGAGTTGGAGTAAAGGTTAGCAGCAAAGGCCAGGAAGCTAGAGAGGCGCTAGAAGGGGAGGGGGGCACTTAAGGGAGGGCACTGTAGACATGTAGGTAGAGGGTGTCCTTTCTCCTCCAGTGTCACCGTCAGCCCAGAGAAGGAAAGCCGGTTGAAGGCAGCAGCTGTGGGACACCAGGCTGCTGTGCTCAGGGCGGTTCCACAGAGCTGGGGGCGCCGTGCAAGGCATGGCCGGCAAAGTACGAGAGGATGCTCTGGGGACACAGACGGGTGAGCAGCTGTGTATCGTGTATCCATGTGTCATTTATTGAATGGGGAGAGGTTATATTTATAGAGAAAAGAAGCCAGGAGGATGAGGGGCAGGGGAGAACAAGGGGATTGGTCAGGTAGGGTGGTGAGTGTGCATCCGGCAAGTGCAGACAACCGGCAAATACCTAATCTGTATAATTGGGGGGCCTGAGCAGTGGGAAATACATGATTTTTAGCCATGGTCCAATGGGGATGGTTACAGAGAAATTTGTCACCTGGGTCTGACACTTATTGTCAATCCTGCTGGGGTGAGAACACTGGGTTCCTGTGGCTTGCTTAGGGGGTCAGGAGTTTTAGGTTAAGGGTGGAGGTGGCAAAAGCGCCTACCAGATTTCAGCACAGAGGGTACCAGGGTTTCAGCCTGTTCAACATCCTGTTAACCCTATGTCCTTCGTGTCCCATTTAGCAAATCCCAACAGAGGGCAGATAACTGGGAGTGGAATGACCACCTCTGGGCACTTTTAAATGTTTATATCCACATATTAATGTTACTTTTACTTTCCTTAAAAGGAGCTTCTTGCAGGGTGTGGTGGCGCACGCCTTTAATCCCAGCACTTGGGAGGCAGAGGTAGGAGGATCACTGTGAGTTCAAGGCCACCCTGAGACTACATAGTGAACTCCAGGTCAGCCTGGACTAGAGTGAGACCCTACCTCAAAAAAAAAAAAAAAAAAAAAAGGAGCTTCTCTTTACAGATGTTGGTATCCACTGGGGTGACTCAAAAGTCACTATAGTGCTGAGAAGTAACAGTGGAGTGTTTGGCACTGGGACATCTCTATCACACCCTCCAAGGCTCAGGGTCCATTGCGGAAGAGGTGGTGGAAAGAATGTAAGAGCCAATGGAAGGGTAGGACTGCTTATAGTGCTGTCTTCCAGACACAAAATGGCCTTGTTGTTCATGACCTCCAAGTGACTGATAATACCTACACAAGACTTTCATAATAGGAGGAAAAGATGATGACATCGAAACAAAATAAAGACTCAAAGAAGAAAGGCTTCAATGGAGGGTAGATTTGAGAGGGGAGCTTCGGGGTGGGAATTATCATGGTTTATTGTCTATACTTATAAAAGCTATCAATAAAAAGTTAAAAGATAAATAAATAAAAACTTAGAAAAACACGTGACTTTTGAAATCCCAATTTAAAATTCATTCATTTTCAGTGTCAGTAGATTAAGTTATTGAAGCATATGGACTTTTGGAGGATTTTTTTTTGCTTTCTTTGCTATTCTTCATATTTTTTTTCACTTGTGTATGTGTGTAGTGTGTCAGGGTTCTCTAGAGGAACAGAACCAGTAGAACAAACTATAGTTAAAAAGTGGATTTATTGGATTAGCTCACAGCAGTCCCACAGTAGCAGCCTGCAGGCCTGAGAGTTAAGGAACTGGTAGCCACTCAGTCCACGCGGCTGGATGTTATAGCAGTCCCAATCCAGCTCTGAAGGCCTAAAGGCTTCCTGGGGAGCCACCGATCTTCAGTCCATGCTGAAAGTCATTTGGGATGGATGAGCAGGATGGATGCACTTCCAAGTCACAACAAGCACCAGCAGCCAGGCAGGAGGAGAGATTTCCTTCCCCTTTATATAGCATTAGGACAGGTCTTCCAACCTTTTCACAGACTTGATGACTTCCTGAGTATAGTAGTCAGCCACATACCACTAGGATGAATCTCCAAACGAGGCACAGTTATGGGAGGAAAGGATCTATTGAAGCTAGAGATCCAGGGGAAGTTCCATAATGGTGAAAGAGGTTTGCTCCCATTTACATGTCTGAACAGAGAGAGAAACCAACACCATACACAGAACAGTAAATAGGCAGGGGGGGTCCCCAAGAAGAGAATTCCTTCTCCTTTACATAGCCTAGGGTGGGGTCTTGCAAACCTTGCAGACTTGTTTACTCATTATCTCTGGAATTTCCTTCCTGCATTGCTCTCCCAGGAAGGAAACTTTGTTTCTAGTTTTCCTGAGCCTCCTTACATCCTGCCCCCTACTGAGAGGCTGCCTTCCTGTAAACTTCCTCAGAGACCCACCCTAGATAATTAAAAAAATTCAAGTTGACAACAAAACCTAATCATCACAAGTCTACCCCTTGTCAATTTGACATCAAACCATATCTCCGTATATCATAATTTCCAAATGACAGTAAAAAGATCAAAATTCCATTTAACATGATATAACTATCCCACGTACAACCAGAAATGCACAATTTCCCACCAACACAAGGCAAGGTCACTTATCTGTGAGTTCTGTAAAATCAAAAGTTATATGCTTTTAACATATAATGGAACAGAATAAACATTTCCAACTTCTATGAAGCATAACAAGACTGAACCAATGCAAACTCAACAACCATTAGGCAAATCTCAAACATCTGTAGTTCAAGTCTGATATCACAACCAGTGACCGACAGTCTCTGGATTTTCCAATTCTGTCCCTCCAGCTTGGCTGAGTAGCTGGAGAAAACTTCTATCCTGAGCCAACAGTGCTCTGTGGTAGACCTTGCACAGTCCTGGTATATCCAAGACATCTTTGGGTCTCCATTGCAAAACACAGTCCATCTTATAACGTCTTCACTTGCAGATCAGGGACTTTACACCCTGTTCCACAGACCAGGAACAGCAGCTCCTGGAACCATGTGCACTTCATGACCCTCTCTATAAATACATTTCTCATGCTTCCAAAAGCAATGCCAGGTATGCAGGACACAGCCATGTTGTTAATTCAGGGACAAAAATTAATCATGACTTTGAAGAGCAGGTTCCTTCCTTTCAGCCAATTCCTTTCAAAAGAGTGAAAAGTCCATCATTCAGTCCTTCCTGGGTAGAAGCACCTTAGGCATCCTTTCCATTGCTTTAATGTATAGCACTTAGGCTATCTTCTTTGGGATTGCTAATGTATTGACAATAGCAGCTTCAATAACCTAAAGCCGAACTCTGTACCAGTAACTTAAACTTGCTTTGAGTTTTTTCAACCTTAAATCTTTTTTTTTTTTTTTTTTGGTTTTTCGAGGTAGGGTCTCACTCTAGTCCAGGCTGACCTGGAATTCACTATGTAGTCTCAGGGTGGCCTTGAACTCATGGCGATCCTCCTACCTCTGCCTCCCGAGTGCTGGGATTAAAGGCATGCGTCACCACGCCCGACTGTTCAACCTTAAATCTTAAAGGATCTCTCACTGAACCAGGGGCTCACCAATTTGGCTAGACTAGGTAGCCAGTGAACTCCTGGGCTCTTCCTCTCCCTGCCTCCCCTTCACTGGGATTTTAGGTATATACTACTGGGCCTGGATTTTAGCTAGGTGCTAGGATTCTATAATGGCTAATTTCTATTGTCAACTTGTTTGGATCAGTGATCATGTAGGAGATTTTCAGGAAGGATTAACCAGAGTAGAGAGCTCTTGTTGTGGCAACCTAGATGCAAAGAAATTTCAAGGCAAAGGAGCCCTTTTTCCCTGCCTGCCTTCACCCCTTGCTAGTGAGTACACCTAACCTCCATCCTTTGCTGACATCAGAACCCAGCTTCTTTAGCCTTCTTTAGCATGACTAAAAACCAGTGGCTCTCCAGAAATTCTTCAGTGCTGAACTGGGGACTGCTGGATTGATTAGCTACTGGGTTCTCAGACTCTCTAACCTGTAAATACCCATGTTGGACTGCCCAGCCCATATATAAGCCAATCTAATAAATCATCTTTTATACATGTGTATATTTATACCTATATGTTCATTCTATCAGGTTTTTTTTTTTTTGGTTGTTGTTTTTAGGTAGGGTCTCGCTGTAGCACATGTAGTCTCAAACTGGCCTCCAACTCATGCAATCCTACTACCTCTGCCTCCTGAGTGCTGGGATTAAAGGTGTGTGCCACCACACCTGGCTGAATTCTATCAGTTTTGTTTCTTTAGAAAAAACTGTCCCACACAGGATCCACACTCAAGTCTTGCATGTGCAGCCATCTCCCAGCCTTGAGTATATTATTTGTGCATTGGATGGGGAGGACCATCTCTTCAGGTTTTATATGGCCATCCTCTTAGGGAGGAACCTCAGTCCCTGTAACTCAGAGGTGAGAAAATAAACTGTCAGAACAGCAACAAAACCAGAACAAACCAGTTGTATAAATATAAAAAAAAATCAGTTAAGGGGTTGGAGAGATGGCTTAAAAGTTATAGGTACTTGCTTGCAAAGCTTGCTGGTCTGGGTTCAATTCCACAGTACTTATGTAAACCCAGATGCACAAAGTAGAGCATGTGTCTGGAGTTTGCTTTCAGCAGTACAAGGTTCTGGGCGCCAGGGCCTCTAGCACTTGGAAGGCCGAGGTAGGAGGATAACCCTGAGTTCCAGGCTAGTCTGGGGCTACAAAGTGAGTTCCAGGTCAGCCTGGGCTTAAGTGAGACTCAACCTGGGGGAAAAAATATCAGTTAAACCCAATTAGTATACCACCAATAACCATAGAAAACATGTCAGAACAATGTAGAATGAGCTATAAAGCTAGAAACAAAGGTGAGGAATGCCCAGGGACTGGAGACTGATTCCAGCCATCAGGTTCTTGCTGCTGGCAACTTTGATCAGAGAAGTTTTCACAGTGGACAGCAGTTCCTACAGAGACTAAGTGACTTGTTGAATGTGGTGCCCTAAATTGGGACATTTGTATTGTCCCTTCCAAGGAGATAGACTACAAGGCTCCTCCCCTTCCCGAGGATTGATAGACAATTAACCATTGTTGGGGGGGGGGGTGCTTACAAGGTCTCACCTCTCTCTCTGAAGATTTATAGGCAATTAATGGTGGCTGGGGGAGCCGGAGACATTTTCTTCAGTGATATAGCCACTAATAAATTGTCCACACTCCTGTAAATAACCCCTCACCTGTGCTCCTGGAAGTAACCCTAATTAAACAAATTAGGTTTCAGGGAAAAAAAAAAGACATGAAAGTTGAAAGGGGACTAGCTGGGTAAAAGGGGACTCAATGGGAGTTGGGGGGGGATCAGAGATAGTAATGGGGGATTAGGGATTAATATAATCAAAATATATTATATGCATGCATAAAATTTATGCCATAAGCCCACTGTTATGAAATATATTATAAATATATAATTTATTGTAATGGAGCCCATTATTATGTATAATTAATATATGCTAATAAAGCTTAAAAATAAGAGTAATAATAATAATAATTAAATAAGGAGGAGGCAAAGAAATGGGAAAAAGAAGCATCAAGGTTAAGTAAAGAAAAAGAAGGCAAAGGGGAAAATATAGAGAAGAAAAGAAAAGGCAAGAGATAAAAAATAATATGATTACAAAATGGAAAATTGTAAATAAAATTAGATCAAGGAAAAAGGAATATAAAATAAAATAAAATCAAGTGGAAAGAATGCTTACAAAATAGAGTGAAAAGAAAATGTGCTAAAGATAATTAAAGATCAAGCCCGAGAACTTCTTTCTGGGTCCTCTCTTGCTGGAATCTGCCAGGTGGAGGGGGGCAGTGAGTCAGAGCTGGAGTCTGTTAAAGTCCCTACTGTTCAGCCTCCTGCTGGATGCTGGTTGAGAGCTTCCCCAGTCAGGGTCAATTGTCAGCATCAGGGATACATTCACTCTAGAAGCTTCTCTTTCTGGAGTCCTGACAGCTGCTGCCAGCCACAAAGAGCTTTGTGACCTGTGGGCCAGGTAGGTTCCCACTCACTCCATACACCCTCCCCCCAGCCTAGAGGTGTCCCCTAAAGGTATCAAAGTGTGGGAATCAAAGTGTATGGAGTTCTGCAGTGAGTGCTCGTGTGTGCATGTGTGCGTGCGTGCCTGTGTGTGTGTGTGTGTGTGTGTGTGTGTGTGTGTGTGTGTGTGTGTGCACCAAGGGAGCTTGGCAAGCTGCCTGCCAGTCTCAGAGCCGCCTGCCTGCCAGTCCCCGCCCAGCAACAAAGCAGTGCTGGAAGCAGAGAGGCTCTGTGAGCTGCCAACCCTGAGCTCAGAGCTCTTTGTTTGACCAGGCAGCACACCACACGTGGCAGGCAGGGAGGCCACTGCAGACACCCAGAGATCCTGCAGCCCAGGCTCTGACCTGCCTGCCCCTAGGGATTCAGCGAAGGACCACTGAGCACCACGCCCTGGCCGCAGCTGCCCCTGGCACTGCTCCCTGGGGCGCTGGCCCAGGGCAGCCTGGGGCTCGCTGGCTGCTTTCGGGTCCCCAGAGTATCTTGGCCCACACAATAGGCCCCTGTTAGCATGCACCTGGGTGCAGTGTGGGCTTGCATACCACGGATTTTTGGCCACACCACGCAGCAGAAGCCATTGTTCGCCCATCCCCCACCGGCCAGCTTAGCCTGCAGCCAGGACTTGCCAGTGCTTTGTCGCCAGGGCTGGCTGGGAGCTGTCACTGCTTCCTGCTCTCTGCGTAGGCTCCAGCCTTTCCAGCCGCCTTGTCCCCTCTTTCTTGATTGCTGATGCGTTTCCACTCCTCTGTCCTTGGTGACTCCACTCTTCTCAGCCACCCGGTTGCATGCGGGAAGAGAACGTTTGCATCTGGGGAGGTGCCCCCCACCTCCTTTAGTTTTAGTAATTAGGTGATTTCTGCAGGCTGTGTGAAACACTCAGACTAGAACCGTGATTTCCCCTTAATTTGCATATCCTCATTTATAAGGGTCTTTGGTATTTTTACCATCTGGATAGCACTGTGTGGGTCCAGATAGTATTATAATTTTTTTCCTACAGATTTTGTTTCATTTGGTTGCAGCGTGTACTTTTGAGGAACAGTACAGGGATAGCACACAATTTGTGCAACACACGTAAAGGTTAATTAGCACACCCAATTGCATTTAGCTACAGATATAATTAGTCATTCTCACAATTCATTGTCTATTTTTTTTGTGTTCTCAAATATCTTGAGCTTTTGAGTCACACCAAAAATACAGACTGGATCCCCTCCCCCCACAGCATTATAGGCAACAAATTATTTCTCAGTAGAGTTTCAATCCAATGCAGTTCTTCAATCAGGGGTTTGCCAACCATGCCAACTTGCACTTTATGCCTCTCTGGAAGCCATTTTACATGCAAATAAAGAAAACAGCAAAATCGTAGCTGTACCTAGCACTATAGAGCTCTCCAGTGTGCAATGCTAAGCACATTTGCCCAAAAGGGCTACAAGGTTCTTGGGTGAGGTTCATTTGTGTTTTAACCATACAGTTAGAAATTGCTTGATGATCATGGAAACGGGAAAGGAGATGGAAATATTTTGCTAATTTACATATAAACATGCCCACAGAACATGTATGTATGTATATGGTACATTACACACACATAGAGTCGTGCGGCTGGCTAGGAAGCAGGAACATGCCCGCATGGTTGCATAGCACTGCTCTGGTCAGGGATGTCTCAGCTGGATAATCTACTTAGAGTCACCTGGTTTTATTCTTTTATCACATGTGCCAGACATTCACAGCAACACCTACACGAATGTTCAGTCGGGAAACCAAGGTGCTTAGACTAGCCAAGTTGACATAAAATCAAACCAGCAAAATGAAAGAGCAAAATGTTCCAAGAGAAGGTGAAGAAAATGTGAAAAAAGTATGAAACAAGGTGAGACTACATATATTATATAAATAATATGGGCACATCAAGATAATTAGGAATAAAACAACTTCCAAAAGTTAGAGGAGGAGGGCTGGAGTGGTTAGGGTGCTTGCCTTCAAAGCCTAAGCATCCATGTAAAGCCAGATGCACAAAGTGGCACGTGCATCTGGAGTCTGTTTGCAGTGGCAAGAAGCCCTGGCCTCCCCCCCCCCCCTCTGTCTTCGCTCTCTCTGCTTGCAAATACAAAAAAAAAACAAAACAAAACAAAAAAAACAAAAAACAAATAAATAAAATTCGAGGAGAGGGGCCTGGGCTGTAGCTCAGTGATGAGAATACTTACCTAGCATGTTTGAGGCTTTGAGGTCCATGTCTGGCACAGCCAATATTATTGTGATGATGAAATGGCATGTAGCTATACCAGAGATCTCAGAAGGTCATATCTGGAATAGTTTTAGGATAGAGGCCAAATTACCAAAAAGAAAAAAAAAAAACCAACCAAACAACAACAACAACAAATTCATGCTTTTACCCTACATTCAACTTCTTAATCTGATTTCTTCAAATTCCTTTCAGCTGCTTGTGTCAGATTGTTCACTGCTATAACAAAAGCCCTAGAGAAAGTGTTTAAAAGAGGAAAGAGTTATTTCTGCTTCACTTTTTCTGAGGTTTGTTGATGGTTAGCTGGGGGCCTGAGGGAAGGCAGAGTAAGACTGGAGTCTGAGGTAGACGCTACTTGCCTCATGGAACTCAGGAAGCAGAGATGGTAACAGGATGGGCCAGGGCCTAGCAAACTGCTTACTCCACCTAGGCCCCCACTTCCCATAATTCCATCAGCTGCCCAGTCTTCTAAAGCTGGGAAGGGTTAAGCAAGTGATTAGGTCAGAGCTCTCAGGATCTAATCTTCTCTGGAAACACCCCACAGACACACCCTGGGTTTTCCTAATCTCCTAGGAATCTCTTAATCCAATCAAGTTGACAATCAAGATTAACCACAGTGGTGCAGAATACTTAATGAAGGGATTAAACCAACAGGTATTTAAGAAATGGGTGGGCCTCCCCAGGCCTGAATAAACCTGGTGTGTCTGTGAACAGCTCAGTTGCCTCCTCCTCAGTCTTTCCGTGGGATCCAGGTGACTCCATTATGGATCTGAGCAGCACTCCACGTGGTAAGTTTCTGTCACTCTGCTGACCTTATTTCCCAGAATTTAAAAATTTTTACATCACAACCCATGTCTCCCAAAATACATTTTTCTTTAGATAGGGCTATTTTTCAGTTATAATTTGGGTTACTGGATTGATAAATGCTTTAAAGTTAGGTACTATAATTTCAAACTTACAGTGACAGTCAGGGGTCTTTTACATGAGTCTTCTACCTAAAGTATGAAAGTTGGTACAAAAACCCCCTGAAATTCTTAATGTTTAGATTTAATTTCATTAAAACAGGTCATTAAAAAGTGTCATTATTCCAAAGTTTAACTTCGGTCATTTATTTAACCTTTCAGTTTTTTTTTTTTTTACCTTTCAGTTTTTTAAATGTATGTTCTCATCTCATTAATTTGCATGCATGTTTCTAGGTCTCATTGCTTCCCCATCTCATGTGGAATTTGTCGGTTCTTCCTTTGTATTCTTACATGTTTGACTCTCATCCTTCCCCAGATATGTATTAATATTTGCATGGCTTAACATGTATCTCTAAAGTCAAAGTATACAGTTATGATTGGAGCATGTGTTCGTGTCACACTTTTTAATCCATCTGCATACTTCACACTCGTTTATCCCTTGATTTCTTTGCCAGGCCTGCTGGAAAGAGAAGCCCGGCGAAGGAGGATTATTTTGAGCCAGAGTCAAAAGGACACCCTTTGTGCATGGTTTGAAAAGAATCCGTATCCCGACATCAGTACTAGGGGACAGCTGGCCAAAGAAATTGGCATTTCAGAGTCTCAAATTCTGGTAGGCATTATTTTCTCTCAGAGTCGAGGTTAAAAAAAAGCTAGGGGAAGTATTTCTGAGCAATTCTCTTTGCTAAGAGGTTTATTCCATACGGAATGAAAAGATAAAACA
Organism: Zapus hudsonius; assembly: GCA_004024765.1. Classification (NCBI taxonomy): domain Eukaryota; kingdom Metazoa; phylum Chordata; class Mammalia; order Rodentia; family Dipodidae; genus Zapus; species Zapus hudsonius. Next base: position 5,751 of record PVHP010008322.1, on the reverse strand, counting down.
GGAACTGGTCTAACTTTTATTGAAGGTGGAAAGGCTGGCTGTGTGGTTGCATTGTTGGAAACGGAGAAATAGCTCCTGATTTCTCCACGAAAGATAATTCCACTATATTTTGAGAAATATAGAATGTAGGAAACTATCATTATCATAACAAAGCCTTTGATTATTAGAGCCTAGATAACAGAATAAAAATGACCAGAATTCTGAGAAAATAGCAGGTAGGATCTCATGGAAATTCCTGGCTTGTAGGCCAATGGGAGGAGGGAGAGAGAGAGAGAGATCTCCCTTCTCACATTGTAGCCTAGGCTTGAATTCATTATGTAGCTCAGGCTGGCCTGAAACCTGAGCTTCAGCCTTCTGAGTGGTGTGATGGTAAGCGTTCACCCCCATCCCTGGAAGGCTAGCATTGTTTTGATGCCTTTAAGTTAAATATGAAAGACTGGAGCTGGATGTGGTGGCACATGCCTTCAACCTCAGCACTTGGGATGCAGGGGAACCGAGGCTACAGAGTGAGTTCTGGGTCAGCCTGGGCTAGAGTGAGACCCGACCTCGAAAAGAAAATTAATGTCTCAAATGGGATTCATATCCATGAATATTGGAGCTGGGTGTGATGGCGCATACCTTTAATCCCAGCACTCAGGAGGCAGAGGTAGGAGGATCACTGCGAGTTCAAGGCCACCCTGAGACTACATAGTGAGTTCCAGATCAGTGGGCTCATGAGGACTGCTGAAGTCAGCCAGTAGAGGGTGATGGTGGCTGAAAGGGTGATTGTACTTATTCATTGGTTATTCAAGGTTGTTCTTGGGATGGTAACGTCTGTGCCGAGCATCTTAGGGGATGTTGGTTCTCACTAAGGTTACCCAAATAAAATGCTTAGAAATACTAAAATGCATGGAGCAATTTCTACTCCTTTTGAGGGAATAAGGTACAAATCTAATTGATTATGGCAGTGAATATAGTTTAAATATTTTTATTTATTTATTTGCAAGTAGAGAGAGATAGAACAGAGACAGACAGAGAATGAACACTACAGGGCCTTCAGCCGCTGCAGACAAACTCCAGATGCATATATAGCATTTTGTGCATCTGGGTTTACATGGGTACTGGGGAATCAAACTCCAGTCATTAGGCTTTGCAGGCAAGTGACTTAACCACTAAGCCATCTCTCCAGCCCGAATATAGTTTTAAAACTGGATATTTGGGTTCCTAGGAGTCTCCTTACTTCTGGCTTTCCATGGAATGAAATAAATTATGATATAACCAGAGATGAGTGTTAGTCAAGCTGTTTTCTCTGACCAATTCTGCCTTCCTATATAAAGGAATTATTTTCAAAAATTCTTGCTGGAGAGATGGCTTGGCAGTTAAGGCCTTTGCCTGCAAAGCAAAAGGACCTGAGTTTGATTCCCCAGTACCCATGTAAAGCCAGATTCAAAAGGTGGTCTGCAGTTCATTTGTGGTGGCTGGAGGCCCTGGCGTGCCCATTCCCTCTTTCTGTCTGCCTCTTTCTCTCTCTCAAATCAATAAATAAATATTAAAAGTTAATGCCATATATTGTATATTATAAAATAAACTAATTATTATTTTTTTTTGTTTTTTTGAGGTAGGGTCTCACTCAAACCTAGGCTGACCTTGAACTGACTCTGTAGTCCCAGGCTGGCTTCAAACTCACAGTGATCATCCTACTTCTGCCTCCCAAGTGCCAGGATTAAAGGTGTGCCCTGTGATTTCTGGCAAGAATATTATAAATCGAGGAAGTTGACTTGATGCCATCAAAATGACCAGAGGTGACATGATAACTTGAATGCTGAGCAAGTGCTGTCTTGAGTTTCATGCTGGTAGTTTGAGATAATAAAAAGCATTCTTGAGATAATATATTGCATTTCTCTTATGGATATGGCTCCAAGGGCAGCTGCCAAGTTTGATTGACATAATGAGCAATCTAGACTAAATCCCTTCTTCTTCACCCCTCACCTCATTTTCTTTTCCCACTTAGACTTGGTTTCAAAAGCACAGAAAAATTCAGAAACGACTGGAGTGTGAAGGTAGCTTTGAAGAATGTCAAAGCCAAGGACAAGATAACCCTCCCATTCGAGCTCAAGGTAAAGCCCCAGCATGGTTGTTCAGGCAACGATGCCTGTTGTGCTAAATGTTCTGTAGAAAATGCTTGAAGCAGGGACCAATCACAGCACGTCCTGGCATCCTTGTTAAAATCTTATCCTTGATAAAAATTCAATCACCAGGTGTGTTGGCACATGCCTATAATCCCAGCATTTGGGAGTAGAGTTAGGGAAGATACAGACCTTTCATGGCATCCTTATCTATAAAGTAAGTTCAAGGCCAGCCTAGGCTACATGAGACCCTGTCTCAACAAAACAAAAACAAGAACAAAACAAAAACACAAACAAAAACCCCATGAAACCAGGCTTGGTGGTGCTCACATTTAATCCCAGCATTTGCAAGCAGAGGTAGGAGGATCGCTGTAAATTCGAAGCCAGTTTGGGACTACAGGCTGAGTTCCTGGTCAGCCTGAGCTAAAGTGAGACCTACCTCAAAAAATTGGAAAAAAATGTGTTTTTTTTTTTTTTTACCTCACTGTTGGGGTGGAGCAGTTTGTTCGCATGGACAGCTTTGTACTTTGTATTGCTGCTGTGACCTCTGTCCTGACACATCTAGGATTTTATCCTGTGGGTGGAATAGGTTAATAAATTTCTTTGATTGGCAATGAGGAAGGGATTCTGAGAGTAAGCAGTGGTCAGAATCATCTTCAAAAGCCGGTCGTGGTGGTGCACGCCTTTAATCCCAGCACTCGGGAGGCAGAGGTAGGAGGATTGCTGTGAGTTCAAGGCCACCCTGAGACTACATAGTGACGTGAGACTACATACCACGTCAGCCTGGACTAGAGCGAGACCCTACCTCGAACTCCCCCCCTCAAAAAAAAAAAAACCCAGGATAATCTTCAAAGGTTTGTTGTTTCAAGTTTGAATATGGAAACTGACCTACGAGCCCTATGTGCCCATGCTCTCCTTAGCTAAAGAATCCAGAAGACCCCGAACACACTTTACAAGATCGCAAACTGATATCCTGGTTGAAGCTTTTGAAAAGAATCGCTTCCCTGGGATTGCTACCAGGGAAGAACTGGCTAAGCGAACAGGCCTTCCAGAATCCAGAATTCATGTAAGTTGTCTGTTTGTTCTCTGAGAAGTGCTTCCCCTCCTGAGCTGCTGCTGGGCAGGCTGTTTGGAGTTGTCCCTGTGCTGAAGAGAAAAGGCATGGGGTGAGATACTAAAACTGACCATTTGGGGAGACACATTGGAGTGGCACAAGTGTGTGTAATTAACTTTTTATTTAATATATATAGTGGTGCTGAGAACCGAACCCAGGGCCTTGCACTTGCTAGGCAAGTGCTCATCCACTGAGCTAAATCCCCAACCCCAATTTTAATTAATATTTAATTGAGAAATAATAGCAGGACAAACATGGACACGTGTGAATGTTGGTACATGTTCACCACCTCTGTCACTGGCACTTTTGTTGATTTGACCCGAGAGGGATGGGGTGCTACAGAGGCCTGGGTGCTGCTTGCCACACACATCCAGCCCTCAGCCTACCCCTGGCTGTAATAGCCTAAGGAATCTGGGCACTGCCGACAATGCCCACTGCTGAGCATCCCTGTTCTTCGGGATGGCATGTGCTTTGGAAGCAGGTCCTTCCAGTGATCTTTGAACCTCTGGTTATACCTTCGTGCTCTGTGGGGAAGAGTAGAAGGCATGCACCTTGCTCCTGAGAGCTTGTTTCCTGAGTCAGTGCTGGGACCAGAGGGTGGATTCTCTATTTGACCTTTCAGCTGTTAATACTTCCTTTGATTGTCACCTTAATTAGATGGAGAAACACCTCAGAGATTAGTGAGCTCTTCTCCACGTGTTGGGCATTTCCAGAGACCGTTAATTAGCTCCCAAGGGCTCTCACCTAATGGCTGGTTTAATCCATTCATTTATTCATTTGAATAGATGGTTGGGAAGTGTTGGCCCTGTGGAGGTTGGGCCTTGGCTGGAGGAAGTGAGACATTTAACAGCTTTGGCCCTGACCCTTCCTGCTATGCCTCTGTTCTCTGACCTCCAGCCCTCTGTTTTCCTGTCCTAGATATGGTTTCAGAACCGTCGATCTCGGCACCCACGGAAGAACAAAGATAGACCTGTTGGTTCCCTGGCAGAAGGCCCTCTTGCAACTGCTCAGCTGCCTCAAAGCAGCCAGAGCTCTGACCCAAACAGCTCTGCTCTCCAGTCTCCTCAGGAAGCTTTCACCAGCACCTGCTTGCCTGCACCCGCTCTTGCTCCACCTGACACGTCTGTTGGTCCTTTGGATCTCTCTAGAGGCTGTGAGAGGCAGTTACCAAGAGCCACGATGACAGAGCCTTCCCAGGCTACACAGGGAACAGATGACCCAACACTTACTGGTCACCTACCAACAGTAGTGACTCCAGGGGAGGAGGGCTTACACATCCAGGCTCCTTTCTGGCTCCTAGTTCCCCAAGACCCCGGTGAAAACACAAGTAGCCAGGTTTTGCTGACCTTCAAAGACTTGACTCAGGCTCCTTCTCCTAATCAGCAATTACAGGACCACAAAGACATGCCTCTCTTTCTGAAGTGTTGGGATGAGTGGTTTCAATCGATGCTTGCTGAATGGATACCTGATAAAACATACTGGTCTCCTGGACAGACTGAGGTTGCTCTATGGCAGGAGCAGCAGCCACCACCTGCCAATCTGTCTCCCCAGGCTGACAGAACTCACCGGCATTAGGTGCAAACCTCAAGCCTCACCAGTTAGTTCCTGTGGCCCACGTGTTTTCAGGCATGATCTTTCCGAATCTGGGTCCAGAGGTGGATGACTGTGTACAACTTGGACAACTTCTCTTGAGGTTTTCCTTCTGCGTCACCTGATGTGAAACTCACCAGAGCCTCCCATTCCTGAGAATGTCAGGATCCTAATCCACACCTTCTTTCCTCAACACAACAAGAGTGGATACTGTGAGCGAGTGAGGAGAACATGGAATTTAGGACAAGGAGATAGCACATAAACCACTTGGAAACCAAAAGGAGCATTGATTTATTTAGCTTTTTAATTTCCAATCTCTTTTCACACTTAAAAAAAATCTCCATTTTTTAAGTTCCCCCCTTTGAAAAATAAGTTCCAGGGTCTCCTGCAACTGCAAATGAAATGTCAGGTGCTTGTGCTACATTTTGCATTGGGCTTTATGTGGGTGGCTGGGGAATTGAACCTCAGCTGTTAGGTTTTACAAGCAAACACCTTTAATTGCTGAGCCATCTCCCCAGCCCCCTCAATTTCTTTTTGAAACCTAGCCTCGTAATGTTATTCTGGCTTGTGTTGAACTCCTATGAGCAAGTGAACCTCCTGAGTAGTTGGGACTTCAGGCACATGCCACCATGCCCAGTTTATTTTTTTTATTTTTTATTTTTTTTATTGTTCATAATGAGTTACATTGTTTAGTGGGCGAACCATGATTTGTTATCCCCAATACCCCGTTGCCCCCCTTCCCCATCCCCAGTCAGCTGGATATCCTCCTCCGTGGGCCGTCTGTATTAGTCTTTGTGGTAGGGGACCATGGATAGCCAAGTCTTCATCCGGGTTCTCATGTCTCAAGTGTGTAGTTACTGAGGGTTGCCAGGTCTCTGCTATTCTCCCCCACCACGGCTCTCACAATCTTTCCGCCCCCTCTTCCGCTCAGTTTCCTGAGTC
>PVHP010008321.1:0-53607 GCA_004024765.1 Zapus hudsonius | reverse complement strand
TCCCTCCCTCCTTCCCTCCTTCCCTCCTTCCTTCCTTCCTTCCTTCCTTCCTTCCTTCCTTCCTTCCTTCCTTCCTTCCTTCCTTCCTTCCTTCCTTCCTTCCTCTCTGTCTTTTATTTATTTTATCCAAAGTACTAGGTTTCCCCACAGTATGCTTACACATGTACCACCGTACTGCTTTAGGTCACCCCCACCCCCGAGTATCTGTATTGAAGTTTGTCAATCCTTTTACGCTTCAGATTAAAAATGAAGAGAGAAGAAAAGGAAAAAGAAACCCTTCACACACTGAATCCTTTGTCCAGAAAACTCTCTTCCAGGTGAACATTAGAAGAAGTTTGAACATCTGCCACCAGGGTGGGACCAGAGAACAAGATGTCCTGAGTGATTTTAGGCTCCTTGTGACCTTAAAAGGCCTGGATGGAGACGTGTGCGCTGCCGTCTCTCCGCAGATCCCGACTTGGCCCCACCGAGGAGGCTCTTGAACACGCCCTGAGGTTTGACATTTCCAAGGATACTTTTTTTCCTCCCTTGCTCCTAAAGATCCCTGGGAAACAAGGCTGCCAAATCTCTCAGAATGTGCACGCCTGTGGGAAGTTACTAAAACAGGTAGTGAGCCTTCATCGGAGACGGCACTTAAGAAAATCTGAAAATTGCTGGCTCGGTGGTGGCGAGAGATAAACACTTTGTTCGCAAGTGTCTTTGGCTCAATGGTTCAGTTACAGCAGAAGCGAGCTGGCAGGGGATGCCGGCGACAGCATGAGCGAAGCAAAGACACCAACCCAGGGAGGGAAGGAAAACAGGTTGGAGTTTTATCTTTGTACTTTATTTTACTTTTTAAGCTAAAGTTTGAAAGAATAGAACTGCACGATCACTCCCAGCAATTCGATGGGCCCTTATGTCATGATTAGAAATGATTGTCCCCCGGAAGGAGGGTGCCAAAATAAATTGAGAAAGAAACTCCAAGCTGTTTCCCCTCATTCTTAGATGTACACCAGCAAGGAGGGACACGTGGCCAAAATTCACATTTCGGTCCTGAGAACTGTCGTGCTGAGCTGGGTCAGAAGTCAATGACTGCTTTTCAGTTGAGCTCTGTAAATCATAGGAAGAAACCTTATTGACTCATTATTTATCATCTAGGAGAATTAAGGCAAAATTGGATTGGGATGTGGTGAAGAATAATTGGTTAGTTTCGAATTAAAAACAAATCATGGAGCCAACAACAAAATGACAAAATAAATACAAAGCGCCATTATCCTCGAGAAAAAATAAAAATAGAAAATATTGTAAAACGGGAAACATGAATGGGAAACTCATGAACCTATTTTATAACGAGACGTGTGTATTTTTTTTTTAAAGGAAATAAAACTCACAGTAATGAAGCCGTGAGCTATTGTGCTATTATAATTTAAGGGGAAATGGCAGTTCAAATCATTTCATGTATATCTTTGGGGTGGGGGAGTTCAGTGATCTGATTAATTGTCCAATTAGTGCCTCAATTCTGTCTTGACCTCGTTAGTGTGTCTAGAGAGCCCAAAAATTCCAGTTCTGTCATAAGCAGGGTGAGATTCATCCCTTTCATGGAACACACGGACTCTGGGGACCATCCATCATCTGCTCTGCTGGGGCTTTGCCCAGGAATGACATGGTCCCAGGCTCCCTCCTCCTCCTGCCTGGGACCCTGTTCCCAGGTGTTGCGGGACTACAGGCCCGGAATGGCTTCTCAGACCCTTTGGGCTGGTGCCTTTTCAAAAGCACTTTCTGTCTTATTAAGGAATTCTCTAAGACAAGTATTTTTAAAGAAATTAAATTTAAAACATTTTACTTCATGTGTGTTGAGAGAGAGAGAGAGAGAGAGAGAGAGAGAGAGAGAGAGAGAGAGAGAATATGGGTGGGTGTACCAGGGCTTCTTGCTGCTGAAAATGAACCCTAGACCCATGCACCACTTTGTATCTGGCTTTCTGTGGATACTGAGGAATTGAACCCGGGTTGGCAGGCTTTGCAAATAAGTCTCTTTAACTGCTCACTCATCTCCCCAGACTCCCAAAGTGAAATTTTGAATAGTCATTTGGACAATCTTTTTAAAGGACTGACTATGAGTTATTTTGTGGTTTTACTGTGAACAAATCCTGCCCAGAGCAACTAAACGAGAGAGTTTATTTTGGCTTAACGTTCCAGAGGGTGGAGTCCATCACAGCAGGAAGACACAGCAGCAACTGGCCCACCACGTTAGTCAACCTTCTTCTTCTCTCTCTCTCTTTTTTTTTGTTTTTTTTTTGAGTAGAGTCTCACTCTAGCCCAGGCTGACCTGGAATTCACTATGTAGACTCAGGCTGGCCTTGAACTCACAGCAATCCTCCTACCTCTGCCTCCTGAGTGCTGGGATTAAAGGCGTGTGCCACCACGCCCGGCTTAGTCAACCTTGTTGCTGTGCAGAAAAGACCCTGACCAAAGGCAGCTGAGGGGAGGAATGGGTTTATTTTGGCTGATGGACTCCAAGGGAAGCTCCATGATGGGAGGGAAAATGACAGCATGAGCAGAGGGTGGACACCACCTCCGCCACAGCAATGCAAACAGCGGCGGGAAGGTGTGCCAAACCCTGGCAAGAGGAAGCTGGCTTATAACCCCCATAAGTCCACCCCCAACAACACGGCTCCAACAAAGTTCTAATACCCAAACTGCCATCAGCTGGAGATTGAGCATTCAGAGCAAGTTTATGGGGGACACCTGGATCAAACCACCACACATCAGGAGGGTGACACAGAAGACAAGCAGGAAGTGGAGCTGGCCTTAAAAAAAAACCCAAGGCCTGTCCCCAGTGAGCCACTTTCTCCACCAAGAAGCCACCTCCTAAGGGTTGAACTATCTTCCCAACATTGCCACCCACAGGGCCAAGTATTCAAACACACGAGTCTATAGGAGACAGTTCAGATTCAAACTGCAACAAGGACTATATACATAATGCATGCATATCTACACACATATATGCGTGTATACTTTTGTATGGAGAGAAAGGAAGGGGGAGGAGAGAGAACTGGAAGAGGAAGAGAATGAGAAGGAAGAAGACAAAAAAAGGAAGGGGAGGAGACAGAAAGAAAGAAAAAAGGAAGAGAGAAAGGGAAGAAAGAGAAGAAAAAGAGGAGGAAGGGGAGAAAGAAAAGGAAGAACATTAGGAGAGAGAGAGGAAAGAGAGAGTTTCATTGATTGATTGATTGATTCCCAATGCCCTCTGCTATTTTTCCTCATGGAACCTAGATGCTGTCTTTCAAAGGATAAACAAGAAGTCCTATTCCTGGCTTGCACTCCTCCAGTGACTTCTCAGGGTCACTCCTTTGGCAGTTTGTAAGATCATTTGCTTTCAGGCCTCCTGAGTTCAGGCCAGTGATGGCCCTCATCCTCCTGCCTCAGGATTCATTCTACTGTCTGTTTCTCAAATCAGCCCAGGTCCTTCTTGGAAACACGAGTTTCCTGGAACCCACTTTCCCTGGGTCTCAGAAGAGTTCTTTCTGATTATCTATAGCTCATCTGAAGGTCATCTCTTCTGGGTGGATTCCCTGAGGACCCTATCAAACCGTCCACTGACCTGACTCATGCCAAGACCACCTCCACCCTCAATCCAGCACCGTTTTTGATGCTTCTCACAAGGCAGCTCAAGAAATGACTGCTGTCATTTTTTCCCTTGTCTCCAGAGCACAAGTACTACGTCAGCTCCCCTTAGCCCCTTCCGGTGTCTGGTTATGCAGAGTGCCTGGGAGATGGAGACTTCTTAAGAAGTGTTTGTCATGATATATGTATAAAGGTTCTTTTCACTGGAAACCAAAGAAAGAAAAAAGTGGGTTCACAGATACTGAGTTGAGGAAGACATTCCAAAGGGAGAAGATACCCATGAGGGAAGGTGATGGCAAAACCTATGGAAATCAAGAAGAAGCCCCATTCATTTAAGAAACCACTCTATGGCTATATTATCTTGCCCATTTCACTGTCTGGAAAAGAGAGAACAAGACTGAGGGCCAGCATTTTTGATAATTTTAAAATAAATCCTTTGAGGTATGTGAGAGGCCATTCACTTCTGCAGTAGACCATCCAGGGATGAGGGGTGTGTAAACGGGTCACATGACAATGGCGGTCATATTTTCTTGGTGTTCAGGTGTGTTCAGGTGTGTTCAGGCCAGGAAGTGGATGCTGGCACTGTCCCCATTGTGCAGGCAAGGACACTGGGGCTGGGACAGTTAAAGAAGTCTTCCTGAAGGTCACACAGCTAATAAGTGATGAAGCCCACTGACATCCTCCACTCTGGAGTTTCTGCTACTAACGGCTATGTTTTCCTCTCGGTGATGAGACCCCAAGACAGCACAATGGTTCTTAGACTCAAAATCTCAGGAATTTGGCTTCTCTCATTAGGTTAATTTCCCCTGAAACCTGGGATGCTCTTTCATTATTAGTGAATTTATTTTCTCACCCACTTCTTGCTCCTGTTGCTTCGGGTGTACTAAAATCATTTCTGGTCAGAAGATATTACAGGTACACAGTGAAGGGTTGTAAGGTGATGGAACCTTCCAGAGTCCTGGGACAAGATGCCATGGTGGGTATACATGCCACATGCCTTTCTTTATCTTGGAGTTTTCCTGACATCAGGGAATCAAAAATCCTAGATTTGCTTTGGGCAAACCATTTTTATCTTTTACTTTGATTTTCCATCTATCAAAGAAATAAGACTGAAGTCCATTTGGGGGCAGAACCTCTAGAAATTTCCAAACTTGGTTTCATCTCAGCCTTTTCCTTTGGGGAAAACATCCAAAGTTTACACAAGAGACCCAAGTGACTGTGTACAACTTTCAATCGTCCCGAACATGGAAGGGATCAGGATTCATTTCTTGGGTTGTTATCACCCTAACCTTAACCTTGGAGCAAATATATAGTTTCTAGGAAGATGGCTCTGATCTTAGATTAAGACGAACAGAATAAGCTTCAATAAGGAAAAATGACAAAGCTGTTTTGAGCCCTGGTTTCAAGAAGAAGATGAAGGTCATGGATGTGAGATGATGGACGAGATGTTCCTGAAATGCTCACACAGCAGGACCAGCTGTGTTCAGCAGTGCCTTCCACCCGCTGTGACTGTGCTGATGGATATGGGTGATAGGAACCCCTGCTTACACTCGAAGGAGCTGAACTCTGAAATACTTGACTGCAGGCTTGCTGCATGCAGGGTGACATGTTTCCAGCTAGATTGGAACCTTTTGTCAAGTTTCATCAACTAACCTGCATGGTCCCACGATTCTAACAGGCATCTGCTCTTTTCCTTTAAGTCAGGGGGTGGTCAGCCCAGTGACAGAAAGCCGAGTAGTGTAAGTCACAAATTCCCCAAAGGGACATCAACTTCTGGATTTCAGAGGAGACAAAAACCCAGACCTTGAACTGAAATATTTATGAAGAAAATATACCATTAAAAAATTTGGAAATGGGACAGCTAGGTAATGAGAACTAATCCCAGGAGGCGAGACAGACCTCGAGTCCCAGTCATCCAGCTGCTCGGGGATTCTCAGACCTCGATGGTAAGGACTCTGTCAGCCCATCTGAGCTAAAGCACAGGGTAGACAAGAAAGTTTGTACAATGCCAGCAAGACCAGCAACAGCAAAAAGGGCAGAGACAGCTCTCAATCCCCAGGATGTAAATCTCAAATTCAAGGCTTTATCGCAGGAACACTTCCTCGCCTCTTGTTACACTAAGAAGAAAGCAAACTTCAAACCCCAGACTTAGGCATCAGGATCTGGCCAGATAGAATAATTTTGTTTTCTGGCATTATTTCCTTTTTTTTTTGTTAAGTGACATTGGTTTTTACTTAGATTAGTGTGATGGTTAGGTTTTGTTGTCAACTTGATCTTTTTATAATTATCTTTAAATAGGTCTCTCAGGATGTTTACAGGAAGTCATCCTCTCAGTAGGGGGCAGGATGTAAGGAAGCTCAAAGGAGCTAGAAATAAACATCCTTTCCTGTGTGGGCAGTGCAGGAAGGAAATTCCAGAGACTCAGGAAGCCATTAAGTCTGGGATAGGGTTGCAAGACCCCACCCTAAGGCTATATAAAGGGAAAGAAATTCTCTTTGACCCTCCTGCCTGTTTGCTATTGTGTGTGTGTGTGGTGTAGGTGGTAGGTTTTTCTCTCCGCTTGGATCTGTGAAAGGGGAGCAGCCTCTTCTGCATTCTGGAACTTCCCCTGTATCTACAGCTACAAATAAATCCTTTCCTCCCATAAACTGTGCCTGGTTTGGAGATTCATCCCAGCGGCGTGTGGCTGACTGCGACAATTAACAATTAAACATTTTAAGAGATTATTTATTTATTTGTGTGTATGTGTATATGTATGTGTATGCATGTATATGTGTGTATATGTATGTGTATGTATGTATACATATGTGTGTGTGTATGTGTATGTGTGTGTGTGCATGTGTGAATGTACCAGAGTCTTTCAATGCTGTACATTAATGCCTGTCTGGCTTTATGTAGGTGACTAGGAAATTGAACCCAGATCAGCAGGCTTTGCAAGCAAATGCCTTTAACCACTGAGCCATCTCCCCAGCTCCTAAAGTTTTCTTTTTCTTTTTTAAAATATTTTTTTAATTTATTGAATGTGAGAGAGAGTGTGTATGTGAGAGAGAAAGAGGCAGACAGAGAGAGAGAGAGAGAGAAAGAGAGAATGGGTGTGCCAGGACTTCAGGCCACTGCACATGAACTCCAGACACATGCACCACCTTGTGCATCTGGCTTCACGTGGGTCCTGGAGAATTGAACTTGGGTCCTTCTGTTTTGCAGGCAAACGCCTTAACCACTAAGCCATCTCTCGAGCCATAAAGTTTTCTTTTTAATAGCAATTATTTTTGATAGGTGAGTATTAGGGAGAATGCAGATACTGTAAAAGATATGACCATGACTTGAACAGCTTTAGGGAAACACTGCTTTATGAACTTAAAGATGATAATAATTACATTATATTTGTACACAGTGTATGTATACATGGCTTAGCATATATGTAAGTATGAAGTCACTAAATTTCTTATGTATCTCTTGAAGTCTTTTCTTCTTCGTCTTCCTCCTCCTTCTTCATGTAGCCCAGGCTGCTGTCAAGCCCACTAATAGACTGGCCTTGAGTTCCTGATCTATCTGCTTCTACCTCCTGATTCTGGAATTTACTAGAATGTGCCACCATGCCAAGCTCAGCCCGTTTTCATAAGAAACAATGGATACACAGAGAGCTTTGAGAATTTCTTCAGGTTTCACATCTCGGCAGTTGCAGGGTCTGGCTAGAAATCAGAATTTTGGATTGAAGAACACATTTGTGACAATTGTGCTGTCCTGCAACCCAGGGGCCCCAGCTAGCCTGGGGACAGTACTAGGCACGTGTCAACCTGGAAGCAGTGTCAATCTAGGGATCTGGGGCTGTTGAAACATTTGTTTGTAAATGGAGGGCAGAGGAACAAAACCAGAGAGCACAGTCACTGAGCACAAAGGTACTAAGCCGAGAACACAATGATGATGTCCTTAAACAGAGCTTTCTCTATGACCACAGGGACACCCATGGGTGCTTTGAGCAAAGGAGACACAGAGGGTGTCTTTCCGCAATCACCGTAGTGGCATTGGGAGAAGGGGTTGCATTGCCTTCACCTTGGAGATGTGGTGGAAATCCTGCTTTTCAAAGGGAAGTTGAGAAGTAAGAACTAAACCCGGGATTATTAGGGATTTCCTCACAAAAAGGATTAGAAGACAGTGGAGTAAAAGATCAAAAAGACTTAGACTCCAAATTCTCTCGGAATCTCTTGATGGACTGAATGTTTTATTGAGCTGCTGGGTTTGCAGACCTCTCTCAATTAAAAGGCTTTTAAGTGGGAATTAAGATCAGGAAGCAAGAAAGGGAGAGAAGATGCCAAAAGATGACAGATCCACTGAAGAACTATGGTTCACATGTGTCATTTGTGGCCAGCAGAGATGCATCCTGACTTCTGGTGTGATCTGAATTGGAAGCTCTCTTACAGGCGTGGATGCTGTCGCTTGATCATAACCGACTTGAGCGAGAGGTGGGGGCAGAATTTTATTGTGATTTGCAAGATAGGACAATTGAGGCATAAAGCATTAGGATTCTACCTGCCGGACCACCGGCTAATGAGAATGATGTTCTCCAACCACAACAAAGAGAATGGCGTTCTATGTGTGCCTCCCACAGTGCCAGGCCCAATGCTGTCCGCTCTGCCATGTCTTATGATCAATCTTCCTGTCAAACTTTAAGGAAAGTACCTACTATTTTTCTGTTTTTATTTTTTGGTTTTTCAAGCTAGGGTCTTGCTCTAGCCCAGAATGGCCTGGAATTCACTATGTAGTCTCAGGTTGGCCTTGAACTCATGGTGATTGTCTTACCTCTGCCTCCTGAGTACTGGGATGATTAAAGACATGCTCTACCACGCCTGGCTTTACCTTCTTCTTTTTAAAAAATATTTTTATTTCTTTATTTTTAAGCTGAGAGACAATGGGCACACCAGGGCCTCCAGCTGCTACAAATGCACCGCTTTGTGCATCTGGCTTTACACGGGTACTGGGGAATCGAACCCTGGTTGTTAGGCTCTGCCAGCAAGCACCATAACCACTGAACCATCTCTCTGGCCCTCTACCTTCTTTGGAGACAGGGTTTCTCTACAGTTTTGCTGCCATTGCTGCTTGTGAGCTTCAGGATTCTAATGCATGCTGAAATGATAGAGAGCTCAGGAGGACTGAACTCTGGCCAGTAGGTTTACAAGCAAGCACTTTAATTGCTAAACCATCTTCACAGCCCCCATTCCTTTTGTTCTTAAGCAAATGGGGGGGGTTAGAGAGATGGCTAGTTGTTAGGTGGCTTTGCCTGCCTGCAAAGCCTAAGGACCTGGGTTCGAGTTCCCATTACCCACATAAAGCCAGATGCATAAGGTGGCAATGCTTCTGGAGTTTGTTTGCAGTAGCTAGAGGCCCTAGCAACCCATACTCTCTCTCTCTCTCTTTCTGATAAATAAATAAATATTTTAAAAAATACTACACGGGGGCTGGAGAGATGGTTCAAGCTGTTAGGAATGCTTCCTGCACAAGCACAGGGGTCTCAGGGGGTCTGAGACTTCCTGAGTTTGAATCTCTAGAACCCACCTAAAAACAGCTGGGTGTGACCATACACATCTGTAACCCGAGTTCCATGGGTGAGCAGAGACTTCATAAATACAAACTCCGGAATAAGTAGGACCATGTTGGAAGAAAACACCCATAAGCAGGCGAGTGATGGAGAAGGAGGCCTGATGTTTTCTCCTGCCACGGTAGGCTAGCCCACGTGTTGCAGAGTTCTGTATTAGCACATACCTTGCACGCATTCACCTCACTCACCAAATGCATAACACACATATACACACAATGCACACACTACACTGACCATTTTTCTATGACCCATATATTTTTTCCCTTTCAGAAATTCAAAACAGCACGTGCCAAAGTCAGTATCCCAGCAGCTTGGATAGGAGGAAGGAAATTCCTTAAGGGAGAACTGAGGACCAGGCCATAGAGTCATCGGACTGATGGAGACTGCATCGACGGCAGTCTTATAAGTAAGCAGGTACAGTCTGAAGGCCTTTAGAGTTTCTCAGGGGCAAGTCAAATAAATGCCCATGGAGACAGTGGTACAGGGTGCTGCTGACTTCAGTCTAGGGACAATTCATGGATGCTCAGCTTTCTGGGCTAGTTCCCTGCACCTCTGGGTGGCATTTATAGGATCCGTATCATAATATTTAACATGTTCTTTCTGCTACTTGACGTAGGTAGATTCAGTGATATGGAACTTTAGACAGGGTGAATACCCAGATTTTCTCTGAATATTTCTGACTCGCGTTCTTAGGACTGAAATCACTTCCTCCACCATAGATTGGTGACCTTTCCTTTCGTTCTTGGCAAGACAATATGGTTCTACCAGGTAAGGTTAACAAAGTTTTATGTAAAGGGAGGAATAGAAGTTGTGAACCATGTACTTGTCCCTGTTAGTACCCTCCCCCCACTCTGTTATGAAAGCACAGAAGAAGCCACAGACAACTCGTAAACAAATAGTGTGCCTGCATTTCAATAAAACTTTATTCATATATACTGAGCTTGCCGGCATAGAGTGGCATTTTGGGAACTGTAGTCATCAAAGAACCTTTGAGGCGACACCAGACACAGCTCTAGTGTCAGCTCTGACCCTGGCTGTCTTGTCACCGTGGGTCACTGCCCCCACTTCTCTGTACCCATTTTTCTGCAGACACCCATCAGAGAACCTATGCTCTTGCTGTTTGCTCTTGATTAGACTTGGATGGACCAACTGAGCCAACTGATCTCAGAGTGTTTTGACTGAATTAAATGTATGTTTAAAGGAGATTGTTATAATTATAGTTTTTCTCCCCAGGAAACTATGAGCTGCTGGGGAAAAGTCTGTATTTCTTATTTTTTTTTTTTTTACTTCGAACCTCTTTTTTTTTTTTTTTTTTTTTTTTTTTTTTTTTTTTTTTTTTTTTTTTTTTTTTTTTTTTTTTTTTTTTTTTTTTTTTTTTTTTTTTTTTTTTTTTTTTTTTTTTTTTTTTTTTTTTTTTTTTTTTTTTTTTTAGCACACTCACATTTATATAACAGACATCTTAGGGATGTTTGCTAAAAATCACTTTGTAGCTGGGCATGTAGCACTCAGAAGGCAGAGGTAGGAGGATTTCTGTGAGTTCGAGGCCACCCTGAGACTACAGAGTGAATTCCAGGTCAGCCTTGGCTAGAGAGAGAGCCTACCTTGAAAAACCAAAATAAAATAAAATAAAATAAAATAAAATAAAATAAAATAAACTTTTGTTCTTGATTTAGGGGATCACCCCGCACAGTGCTGCTGGGGATTAAACCTTGTCAAGTGGGCTACTCCTGAGTTTTAGTGACAGATGAAAGGTAAGGTCTGAATGGTCACACCCACCCTCCACCATGACACCCACCACCATGAGCAGTTTAGGGTTAGTAGCATAAACCTGGGGATCTGTGGTCATAAACTGAAACCATGGAAAATATGAATGAGTTCAACGGGGTTAGGGCAAGGCAGAAATCCTGGTAAACCAAAGAGAGGCCATCACGTTTCAGCTCTCATGCAGTCCACGTGGGAGACCATTGTTGATGACTTTCTCAGTTTTCAAAGAAAAAAATTGAAATTCTAGATATTTAAGTAAATTTCTTGGATTTTTAAATATCGGTAGCTCGTCCTCACAGTGAAAAACACTGAACCCTTTCGTCAGGCCATTTGTAAACTTTCATGTAATTTCTAGAAGGTACCGACGGAAGTTATAATTTAAAAAAGCAAGAAAACTCTTAGATCTTATTCTGTAAGCTCCCTGGCTATTATGTCCAATCTTTGTCATCATTGCAATTTTTCCCATCATTTGAGCTTTCAAGTATCCATTGGTATTAGTCACTGCACGACTTTTCAATTTGCTCTGGGTATTAGAAACCGACGAATCCCATGTTCCCATGTATCCCCTGACTTCTCTGTCTGTTCCTTCTTCTCTCTACTCAGCCTTCCCTGGACAAGCCTTCCCTGGGCAACTTGGCCTGAAACAGTCTTTCTCCCCAAGATTCTCTGTGGTCTAATCCAGGCTTGAAATGACCACTACCTTCATGAAGCTGAGCTCTTGTGGGGCCTAGTGAAGACATTGATCTGTTGCAGAGCCTCTTTTTTTTATTTTTTATTTTTTAGAGCCTCTTAATAATAGGCAATGAATAAATATGTTGAATGAATAAATGAGCGAGTCTGTTGATCAGTGAGAATAAAACACCAAGACTTTTCATTCCCCAAGACTGTGGCACAAATACAATTGGGGACAAAAATGTTAACTTCGATGTAGGCTAAAACTTGTTGGCCAATAACTAACATTTGACATTGAGCAATGTCTACAAATGTGTCTAAAGCCAGGTTTTGACATTATGTTTAAGACTCAACATGTTCTCATTCCAGCCTCCTGGTAACAGCTGGGTAGACTTTTATGATGTCCACATGGAAATTAGCTGGAGACGGAAGACTGCAAACCGCTCTGACAAATGAAGGGAGAAGATTTGACAGATATTTTCATAGAAGATAAAGGTGATCCATTTTGAAATGCTTGTGGAGGGAGAGAGAGAGAGAGAAAAAAAAAGAAGCAAGTCATCATTCAAAATTTTAAAGGTTCAAGTTGAGCCCATCAGGTTAAATAAGAAAAATAATGACGTCTACAAAAAAGAGTTGTACTTTCATCTACCAAGAATTTTGGTGGTCAGAGTGACACTGGTAGCTGGTTAGCTATTAGCAGGCTTCAAGGTCATCGAGGACAGACCCCCGCCCTCATAACCAGCAGCATATAAAACTAGGGATGAAAACTGCAGGACTCTGGTTATAGTCAAAAGAAAGGGGTCTGAGTCTATCTCTAGCCCTGGGTAGAGACGTACCATTCTGAGGTTGTAAGATTGCTATCTAGCTAGAGGCTTTCTGCTACCATTTCCCTCTCCATTAATATTAATGCAAATGGGCCTGTCAATCATCTGAGCAAGAAAAAACCCTTCAGAGGATGCTCTGTTCTAACGACTTTGGGACTAGTATGAAGCCTACCTGTGCAGGTTGACACATGGTCTCTTGGTCACTGTCCATTGCCCTCTCTTTTTTTTTTTTTTTTTTTAAAACTATTTTATTTATTCATTTTCAAGCAGAGAGAGAGAGAGAGAGAGAGAGAGAGAGAGAGAGAGAGAGCAAACGAGCACCAGGTCCACCACCTTGTGGGTCTGGCTTATGTGGGTCCTGGGGAATTGAACCCAGGGCCTTAAGGCACTGGAGGCAAGTGCCTTAACCACTGAGCCATCTCTCCAGCCCAATTGCCCTCTCTTGAGTACTCTTCTCTGATAATAGGATCTGTTCATCTTGTCTGAATTTATTTGGTTATTTATTTGCAAGCAGAGAGAAAGGGATAGATAGATAGATAGATAGATAGATAGAGAGAGAGAGAGAGAGAGAGAGAGAGAGAGAATAGGTGCACCAGGGCCTCTAAGCCACTGCAAACAAACTCCAGATGCATGTGCTACTTTGTGCATCTGGCTTTAGGTGGGTACTGGGGAATCGAACCCAGGTTGTTAGGCTTTACAGGCAAGCACCTTAACTGCTGAGCCACCTCTCCAGTCCTTGTTTGAATTCCTTCCTTACATTCTCTGGAGGTATTTGCTCGTGGCAGTGAGCAAGGAACTGCCACTTCCTCTGTGTACCCAGTCCTCCTTCTGGTCCGTGGTTGATCTTAGGCACACAGGCTACTTCTGTTTACCTGGATTCTAAGCACACTTCCTCACTAACATTGCACCCGTAATTTTTGAACAATAAGTTTACACACACGTAAATGCCCACCCCTTGTGCATTGGATGCTGAGCTGGACTCAGATAGTCACCATATCTTTCCTGATGAAGCTCAAGGTCAAATGGAAAAAAAAAACAACAAAAACAAAAAACAAAAATGAGCAAGAGAATGGATAATTAGGAAACAGACCATTGAAACACATGATGAGAATGTGTCATTTATTTCTTTTAAATCAGTATAAGCTCTTTTCACCATTTTATCAATTTTCATCTTCTTGACAAAGTTCAGTATGTTGATGACACCAGAGAAGCACGTATTCATAATACAAAGAAATAAACTGGTCTCCCTAACAGTGACGGGACTGGTGTCCTGTTTGTGTATGGATGTGCTGACCCCATAGCTTTGCTGTAGCTAAGGCCCTGCGTTGGGACACTGTGTCATATCTCTGTCCCCATCCACATCGTGAGTTCCTCAGGGAGGGACTGGACCATCATCATCCAAACATCCTTGGGGCACAATTTAGGGCTTCATAGCTCTCCATCGGTTCAGAAGAATTACAAATCTTAGTGGCCCTACATAAAACCACGTATTCTCAGGACCCACCTCTTTCTACCCCTCGGGGATCAGATGGTTATGGCAGACATGGTGGAGGATTACCATGAGTTTGAGGACAGTCTAGATTGCACAGTGAGCTCCAGCCTAGCCTGGTCATGACTGAGTGAGCCTCTATCTAAAACAAAACCAAACAGAACAGAACAGAACAAACAAAAAAAAGAACAGTGACTCTCCTAATGAAAAAAAAAAAAACCCCAAAACCAACCCGGAGGGGTTTTCTTCTTGTACTTATATGGGAAATGTTCTGGGTACTGGTGCACAGTGAAGAAGGCAGGTTCTGGGGGACCACTTTCCTTCCCCCTCTTTCACATTCCTTTCTGCACTTCCAGCCTTTAAAGTGCTTCCCTCACAAAAGCATGAGATGGGATTTTCCTTTAATTAGTGCATTCATAACACCGACAATAATTCTAATCATTAGTGCGCTGCTCGCCCCACTTAGGAACAAACAGAAATGGCAAAAAGTCAATGTTAATTTCAAAACACATGTAAACAAGAATCCGGGAAGGCCAAACACAATAACCCTTTGCCATGATTAATGGCAAAGCATGCTTCTCACTGAGCGTGAGAAGTAAATGTTACATGACTGCACCCCACGCACCTCTGCTCACACTTCCCATTATGGAAACCAATGATCAGAGAGTGATTTAAAAAAAAATCTATCATCCCCAAATACCACGTGCTTATGAGGGCAGAAAGCGTGTCTGCCTAGCTGCGACTGAGGCAGTGGGAGTCCTCTCTTTCTCTCTCTCTCTCTCTCTCTCTCTCTCTCTCTCTCTCTCTCTCTCGATTGAACAGGGTCTGGTGAATACCCAACCACTGAGCTATATCCCAGCCTCTTCTTTTTCACTTTTTTTATTTTGAGAGAGGGTTTTTCTAAGTTTCCAAGGCTGGACTTGAACTTTTTCTGTAGCTCGGACTCATCTGGAACTTGTGATTTTCTGATTTGCTTGAGATTATATGCCCGCATCACCAGAGCTGGCACACTTTTTTGTTGAATGAATGGATAACCGAACCTCAAAGACTGGCAGATCTCCTGTGAAAACTAAAACTGAATACTAGTGATTCAGAAAATCACATCAAGATACCGGTGGGCTGGAAGATGGCTCAGTGGGGAAAGACATTTGCTTGCAAAGCCTGATGGCCTGGGTTCAATTCATTTCCCCAGTGTCCATGTTTTAAAGCCAGATGCATCAAGTCGTGCATGCATCTGCAGTTTGTTTGCAGTGGTCAAAGGCCCTGGTGTGCCATTCTCTCTGTCTCTTTCTGTCACTCTCAAACTAACAAATAAATAAAATATTAAAGGAAAAGCTATTGGACACGTCCATCATTCCTGGAGTGCTGAGTTGACTCTGTGTTTGCAAAAGTACTCATGAGGGCCCAAAAGTTCATTCAAGAATCTCTAAATTTTGAATTGGGTGTGGTGCTTCAGGGTCATAATGCTAGCACTCAGGAGATAGGCACAGGGGATTAAGGCCAGCCTGGGGGCTATAGAGTGCTTTCCAGGTCAGCCTGGGCTACAGAGACTCTGTCTCAGAAACCCCAAAGAATAATAATTAATAATAATAAATATAGCAAAATAAAAGAATGTCACTTCTACTTATGTTTTGATGTAGAATTAGTCCAGTTGTATTTGGACCATGCACTAAGGGACCTCCCCAAGCGAGCCCTGGCAGTGACTGAGTGTGTCCCACGATCAGGGCAAGCACATTAGACCCTTGAACAGTGTGTGTCTCCTTCTTCGAGGCTGGTGTATATTCTCAGTCCTTAGCTTTGGGAAACCGGGGTGGCTCCAACTTCTGCACTCAGCACAGTGACACTCAAGAGTCTGGGCAGCGCCTGGGGCCACCATCTGTCTCCCTCCCCTGCAGCTCCACTGGGCCTCGTGACAGAGCCGGGATGTCTCCGATCCGCTGCCTTTCATATCACTGAACTGAACCGATCACGACTGTCAAGAGCAAAGGACCCGGATGAAAGGCCAGTGCATTAAGCCGCAGCATAATTGCCGGCTTCTGAGATACCGACATGAATGGCTTTACTGACAGAAGACAGAAGCGGAGTTCTCACTTTCTCTCTCTCTCTCTCTCTCTCTCTCTCTCTCTCTCTCTCTCTTTCACTCTCTCTCTCTGCTCATTGCCATCACACAGGAGTTATGGGGTACAGGGTGGGGGGGGCAAAACATGCTTTGCTAATTAAAAGTAATATGCTTTCCCATTTTTATTTTGGCAATTTGATAACACAAAACACTTACTTGGGGGGCCACAGGGGAAACACACTGAGACAGATCCAAACTGTTTTGTGTTCATCCGAGCACAACTATGTTAATACGCGTTATCCCATTAATACGCATCCACCTCGGGATGGGCTCACCAATGCGAGCGAGACGCTCACTTGTCATCATTTGATAACATGTTTAATGACAGATTGACGGGCGATTTGCAAATGTGAACTGGCGTCAGCGCTGCTAACTTCAGCTTCTGCCGCCGCCTCTGCTACGCCAGCATATTTATGTGCATAATTTGATCCCTCAGCCGCACTGTTAGTACATTTTTAATATTAACTATGCACGAACAGACAGCCGAACTTAAGTTGCACTGATGGCTGGGGTTCATTAGATTAAAAAAGATGGGCATGTGTGATGAAGATGGAGATGGCGGGCCAACATCTGAGAAGTCACACGTAAGGGACACGCAGTTGGTCCTCAGTGAGCCTGAGCTACACGTCTCATGTCTTCAGAGGCCCCCGAGCTCTCTGATGAAGGAAGAGAGGAAGGAAGAAGTGGAGGAAGAAGGATGCTCTCACCCTGGGCAATGGTCAGGAGGTTCACAAAGGACACAGGGGACTGGAGGACTCAGATGTCTTCTTAAATGTCACCTCCCTTTCCTCAAGCTCGTCACCACCTGTTTGCTCACTATGCACCCAGGGAGCACGTAGGGACCCCGCCTAATCATACCTCATGAAAGCATTCCTTCCACCTTCCCTCCATGGAGGTGGGGTCCATCTGTGAATTTTCATAGGCATAGCAATCTGTCTATGGATTTTGTCCCCTTCTCAAGGGATTTGTGGGATCTCCACCTCACCTTGATATCCCCATTTCTCCATCTGCAAAATGGGTTTGAGACCATATCTTTCCTCCAACCCCCCAGGGAGGGGTGGTGACATTCCAATATGCTAAAAAACAGTAGTTCTGAGTCCAATCTTGCCACACGCACAAGCTCTCAGAAGCTTTAGACACTCTTATTTCATGTCTGTCCTTTTGGATAACTTAAAAAATTAACAAGCCTGTAATACAGACAGCCCATGGAGGAGGATATCCAACTGATCAGGGATGGGGAGGGGGGAATTGGGGAATTTGGGATAACAACGCATTGTTTGCCCATTAAATAATGTAACTCATTATGGACAATAAATATATATTTATGAAAAAAATTAACAAGCCTGCTTCATAGGCCCTAGAATGAAGCAGGTTAGATTTAAATCCAAGCTCCTGGAAAGATGGAAATGCTTATTAACCTAATTTTAGTTTCACACATTGTATACACGTGCTTAATCTCCATAATATAGTCCATAAAGATGTACAAATATTATGTCTCCATAAAGAATTTTCTAAAAAGGCATTTGAATTAAAAAAAAATACTGAGCTACATCAGCTAAAGGCTGGGTGGGGTGACAAGCCCCTGAATTTCCATGGACCCTAGGCACTTTGGCTATAAACTAGATTTGCTGACAGGCCCGTATCTGACATGATGTCAAGGGAGATAAAACGACATGTGTGAATAAAGACTTCAGGGGTGGCTGGAGAGACTGCTTAGCAGTTAAGGCACTTGCCTGCAAAGCCTAATAACTAGGGTTCATTTCCCCAGTGCCCACATAAAGTCAGGTACACAGAGTGGCACATGCATTTGGAATTTATTTGCAATGGCTGGAGGTCCTGGTACGTCCATTCTATTTGTCTCTCTTCTCTCTCTCTTTCTGCATGCAAATAAATAAATAATTCATAAAAATCTTTTTTAAAAAAAAGACGTCAGGGAGGTACCTTGAACACAGTGAGCATTAAGTATTATTCCTAGTTTTTCCTTTCTTTTTTGTTGCTGTTGTTTTGAGACAGGGTATGCTGTAATTCAGGCTGGTCTCAAACTTAACCATGTAGTTGAGGATGACCTTGAACTCCTGGTCATTCCACATCCAATTCCCCAGTGCTGGGATGACAAGTGTGTTTTTCTTTTGCTTTGTTGTTGGTGGCGATGGTGTTGTTGAAGATGGAACCCAGGGCCTTGTAAATACCAGGCAAACAAACACTCTACCACTGAGCTGCAGCCCCGGCCCCTAGTATTAGTCCAAGTATTTATTTATTTATTGTCAGATCATGGAGATCAGCAAATGCATGTTTCAAATCCTGGACATGGTTGTTTCTTAACTCTCTAAGAGGCCATTAGCTTAACCTCTCAAAGATCCTGTTTGCAAATGTACAAAGTGGCGCTTCATTACAGAAGCTTCTTTTGGGGATATGGGAGGGGGGGTCATGGAAATGAACTTGGTATTAACTAGGATTGGGAACAAAGTATCTCTTGGGCTTTGGTGACAACTAACACAAAATAAGTTCTGAGTAAATGTTATTGATTGGATGAATGGACGAGATCATTTTGGGTTTTAGAGGAGCCCGAGGGTTAAGATTTGACCAGAGGTCCCCAGAGGGCTGTTGCTGAGCTGACAGGCGGCCTGTGGAGGGCAGAACAGCAAGCCAATGACACAGGTCACATGTCCCCCACAGGAATGCCACCTTCCTCAAAGGGGTTGACTGGCTAAATTGGTATTTATTCTTTCTAATTCTCAGGGCATCTGGGAGAATAGATGAACCTGGACTGGCCTTGAATCTCAGCTCTGCCAGTTACTGGTTATGTTTCCACAGATGGCAGACCCATCTGAGGTCCTCTTAGATATGGACCAAAGATTGTCCCTTACCTGCTCTAAATGGGCTTAGAGTTGTGCCTCAGTGTCCCCAGCTATAATTTAGGGTTGATAATAGCCTCGCTAAACACAAGCAGGGAGGGGTAACACTGGGAGACTCATCACAGTGCATTCAGTAGGCGCTCACTCAGTGTCCATTCCTCTCCATCACCGGTTTGCACAGGAAGGGCTAAGCAAGCCAGTCTCTTTACCTGTACCTCCAGGATCCTCCAGAAGGCTGCTCTTGGTATATTTGCATTATTTTGAATTATTTATTTAAAGCAATTTAGATAAATTATTTCACCAGTCATCACAAGATGACTTTTGGTCTGTCTTTGACCAGAGAACCTGAAGTCATCTAATGTCAGCTCTGAGAGACCCTGCCTCTGTTCTCCAATGTAACTTTGGGAAACTGAGGCACTCTTCAGTAAGTACAGGAGTCAAGAAAGACTCTGGTCATGATGAATTCCACCTGCAAGAGGGCCCTCATACACATGGGCTTGGTTCCTGCCCCATGTCTTGCTTCTGAATGTTCTCTCTAACAGACCTGCAACTTTGGTGTGAAATCTCATGGCCACTGAGCCATTCTTGGTGCCTCAGAAAGTTCTCCTGGATGTCCCTCAGGCAGTGCCTGGTGGGTGAGAGCCCCAGAGCCCAGTCAGGGCAAACTCTGCATCAGGTGGAGTCAAGATCTCTGCTGAGTTCTTTCTTCTCTCTGTCTCATGTCCCTATTTCCTTACTGGTTCCTCTTGGGAACACATTTCTTAGAAGCCACTTGTGCAAGAATCCTGTTGTCATGATCTGCTTCCCTGTTCCCAACTCAGGCATTAACCTATGACCTTACAGGCTGACAAACTACAGCCTGTTGGTCAAATCTAGTCCAGCACTTGTTTTTGTGAATAAAGTTTTATTGGGACTGAGCCAGATCAACTCACTCACTTATCATGTATGGTTGCTTTTCTGGTACAATGGTAGAGCTGTATAGTTGTGGTAAACTCACAAAGCCTCATGAAGTTACTATCGAGCTCTTTGGGGACATCAAACTTAGACTCCTGAATTAGATAACGTTTCAGACATATCACCCAGGACCTTTGCACGTGAAATGGTTTCCACCTGCTGCTCCTGCTTCTAGACTCACTGGGTGACTTCTCTTTATTTAGACCTCAGCAGGACTTTCTGACCACTCATCTAAGACAGTCTTCCTTCTCCCTCGCCCATGGCCTCATAATCTTTGCACTGACATTACTGTCTTCAACTCCATAGAAGCATACCCCATAGAGCTAGGCCAGGCCATTGCACCACTTGCCCAAGAGTGAAGGCCTCCAGAGGAATTCTGAGCAGACACTAGGAAAGGCCGAGTTGAGATGGCAAACATACTTGGAACCTAGGATTCTCTTGTGCCTGACATCAATACTGCCAGGGGTGAGCTGATGAATCTCCCATTTCACTGGGAGTCATTGGACTTGGTTTACTACCATTTGTAAGCAAGATTGTGATAAGTAGAGCGTAGAGTTCAGATGACAGTGTCAGCTATTGCTTCCCAAGGAGCTCAATGGCCAGTTCTTTGGGGGTAAGGCAGTGTGTAGAGCTGAGTCCAGGGAGGACTGTAGTCACAGTGCTCACAGTGAGAGGCTCCTCTGCATACAGGGGACAGAGCAGGGTCAATGGTTTACTCCCCCTTCCGTGACTCAGCAGCCACACACACCTGCTTCTGCCCTGTCTCTCCCCTCTTGTGCCTCAGATGAACTCAGCATCTTGGACCACCCTGATCTTATACAGTATGTTTGTACAGTAACTAACAGTTCCTTCATCTTCTTCCCATAGCACTGAGTGTCAGACAGGTTCAAAGACAGGGTTTAAGAACAATGGAAGCAAACTGTTTGAAACACTTCCAAGATGCCAGGCATAGTGCTTAAAGCAGACCACACAGGCAGACCCATTTCTGCACATCACACATAGAATCACCGGAGCCACACAAGTTGAGTCATGACACAACCCTGTAGGAGTCTAGCAGAATGGCTTGAATATTAAGGCCTGTGCTAAGCTGGGCTGAGCAGATGGCTCAGTCCAGTGCAGTGCTCATCTTGCAAGCAGAAAGACCCGAGTTCAATTCCCAGAACCCATATAAAAACACAACAACATGAGTACTGAGGCCTGGGAGGCAGAGACAGTTGGATCTCTGGGGTCCGGTGGCCAGCCAGTCTAGTCAAATTGGTGAACTCCAGGCTAATGAGAGACCTGGTCTCTAAAAATGTGGATGGGGTTCCTGAGGAATGAGGTTCAAGGTTGTCCTCTGGCTTCCACATGCACATGCACACACGTGTGTCATCTGCACACATGGAACATTCACAGATGTGCACATGTGTGCATGTGAAGAGTGATTATAAGATGGACATGGTGATTCACTTCTGCAATCCCAGGATTTGGGAGGCAGAAGCAGGAGGACCCTATACTTAAGGAAAACCTAGTGTATAGAATACATTCCACACCAGCCTGGGCATTATAAAAGGAAGACAGATGCTGTTTCAAAACCAAAACAAAACAAAAATCCCAAAACAAGGAGGGTAGGGCTTTCATTTTCTGCTTCAGATAATAAATATTTCTCCACTCTTAAAACAAAACAGAAGAGTAGTAGTGTGATGTGGAAACTTCCTAGACATCGAAATTTCCTGGTCCACCCTGCTTTGCTGGACCTGATACCTTGAAGATGGGTTCATCGAGCATTCAGGCGGGTCCGATGTGCATCCAGGTTTAAGAAGCATAGACTTACTGCATTTTCTGCCTCATGCATGGGTCCCCTGCATGGAGCCATGACTTTCCATCTTACAGGTGACAACACTATGCCAGAGGAGGTCAGGACATTCTCTCTTACTGGTACCAAGTCATGGAACCTGGCTCGAAATCCAGACAGCCTGATCCACACATGTCTCTAGTGACACCCAGCAAGGGGGAGCAGACTCACTCCACCCCATATTCCTGCCCCACAGTCCCTTAGCTGGAGGCCGTGATGCTGAGTACACCATATCTGTTGCCTCCCTGGTGGCCTTGGTGAGCCTTAGGATACATTTCTCAGCCTCTGATTAAAATAATGGTTCCAAGACAAATGACACGACATAAGCAGCCACAGAGCTGAAAGACCTCCCAGCTTCCCTGAGACCTTTCTCCAATCCCTGGGGAGGGCTCCACATACCAGGGAATTTAGCACCCTCAGCCCGCACCTCCCTCTCTGCGAATCCCTGTCATCCTTCCAGGTCCCCTGCTTTTTCGGTGCATTGCATTGCTTCCCAGTGAAGTTATCATATTGCTTGCTGAGATTTATAGGCAATTGCTAATGTTCAGTTATAATTCCCCATCTTAGATGTGGAAATGGCTTATAATATCCACCACGAGCGCCTCTCTACACTGATATATAATTTAAAAAATTAACTGGAGGACAGAGGAGACAGTGCATTTTTGAACCAGGAACCTAGAGTTCTTGAGGTTACAGTTTGATAAGGTGAGCTCAAGGAATGAGAGGCGTTATTAAGTAAATGCTTCTGCGAATGTTTCTATGACTCCAGATCATGCCTGCCTCGTCAGTTCACTCTCGCTTGTCAAAGTGCAAACTCACAAATGGTATATTTATATTAGGGTGTTTCCCCCATTCTTAGGGGCGCTCTCACTCCTGACACAGACCTTTCCAAGATAAACCACACTGTCAGAAGACAAGCAAGGCAGAAAAGAATGAATGCTGAATTTCTAGCAGAGACTAAGCAAGCCTAAAGGAGGAGACGAAAACCAGCTTGTGGAGACCCTGCAGGGGGGTCGAGGGAAGGGGGACTTATGGCTCTGTTGACTCTAATGGAAGAGGACCTGGGGAACTTGGACAGTAATGTACGCCACGGCTATGAACAGGGAGGGGACCCAGGGAAGATGGAGAAAATGTGGCAGAAATGGAGAAAGTGAGTCAACAGGGAAGGAAAGATGGATCACATTTTTGCCTGGGTGATAACAAAGGCCCATGGGTGCTCGCATTGGTTCAACCCTCTGTGGCCTTGTGACCAAGTCATTGTTTCCTGGCTTGTTCCAGCACCAAGCGTCTATAATTATAGATCGCTCATTTATTGACATTTGACATCGACGTCAGCTTTCCGTGCCAAACTGAGTCATTACGGGAGATTTCAGCAGTCGCAGGCATGCCAAAAAGGTCATTAAATCATTTTGCAAAAACAGAGTGTTCTTGCATTTCATCTCACCAGTAAATCTTCCTCCGGGGGAAGTAGGGACCACCTAGTGAAGGTGCTCTGGGGGGTGGGAGGGACGGGACTGAGGTTCAGATGGGAGAGAGGAATTAAGTTAGGTGGGAAGGTGGGGAGACCAGCGCTCTGGGGACATTTTGTTTGTGTTTCTTAGTTTACTTTGATCACGCAGATTTCTAGGGATACTGACAAGCATCGAGTGGTTGGAAGCTGGGCTCCCCCTTGCCCCTGAGTGACCCAGGGTTCCCTCACACCCACTTATTTTTTTCCCATGGCCACAGCCTCCAAGTAATCCAAGGCCCCGCCATCCTATCGCCAGCCCCCATCAACGACTTGATATCACTGTGCTGTTGCTCACCCAGTTCACACCCCAAAGCCAAGGTGTCCTTCTGAGAAAGAAAGCTGGCCAACAGAGCCATAGGTTCCCCTTCCCTCGACCCCCCTGCAGGGTCTCCACAAGCTGGTTTTCATCTCCTCCTTTAGGCTTGCTTAGTCCCTGCTAGAAATTCAGCATTCATTCTTTTCTGCCTTGCTTGTCTTCTGACAGCGTGGTTTATCTTGGAAAGGCCTATGTCAGGAGTGAGAGAGCCCCTAAGAATGGGGGAAACACCCATGCCTTTAGTCTATTTAAATGCCATGGATGGCTTCTCATTCTTCAATGATGTACAAATCCCCGACTCCGCCGCATGGCACCTCCCAGGCTCATGTCCCCTCTCCCACCACCATCTCATGACTGGCTCATCCAGAGCCACTCTGTTCTTATTTCTGCCATCCAGGATGCTTGAGTCCCAACTGTCTTGTGCCTGGCCCCTTGACAACCTCTGGCTTCTCTGTTTAAGGCAGGTGGCTCTGGCACAGGCCCCCACACTGCCTCTCAGTGCCCCAGAAATTGTTCCTTATATTTACACGCTCAATAAAGAGTAGCTGTTAGTATTATTATCAACCTATTTCCCTGCTTAAAATGCAGTTTTAAAAATTTTATTATCCATAATTAGATACATTGAATGAGCAAGCAATGAGTTGGTATCCCCATTTCCCCAATTTCCCTCTTTCCTGTCCCCAATCAGCTGGTTATCCTCCTCCATGGGCAGTCTGGATCAGCCCATGGGGTAGAGGGTTATGGACAGCCTAGGAGTCAGCCCGGTTCCACCCCCTTTGGATGTTGTTACTGAGGGGAGCAATGTCTCTGGGAGTTCTCCCCCACCATGGCTGCTTTTCTTCTTCTCTTCCCTCCTTCTCACTCTCTTTCATGTTGGGGATTGGACCCAGGGTCTCCTGCGTGGTAGGTAAGTGCTTTACCACTGAGATTCATCCTAAATTCTTTTCGAACCTTTTAAATTTTGATACAAGGTCTCACTAAGCCGCCCCGCCTGGCCTTGAGCTTATGAGCCTCCTGCCTCAGTTTCCCAAGTAGCTGGGGTTACAGGCCCATATAATGCTCATCTCCCAGGTCCCAGTACCAACCAAGTCCCCAGTATATACCAGGCACCTACTCTCTAATGAATGTTCCCTTATTTGTCTTTCCCAAACAGATGTCCCTGAGACAAGACGAGCGACTTGGTTCCGGCTCTCGTTACTATCGGATTAACACTGCAAGATACCTCCACCTAACCTCCCTTCTAGGGCTGGTTGATTTGAACACATCCCAGGGTAGAGCTTGTTAACAGAAGAACCCCAAGGGTCAAATGCTCTCCTACGCTGGCACTTGGCTGTGTGCTTTGATTTTGCCCCACGACAACCTGTGAAGTTGTCCTTTGCACAGCTATGTGACAGGATGGGAGCTGAGGGCAGAGAGTGGATGTGACCAGCTCTAAGTCCTCAGGAAGGAAGCAGACAGTCAGCCCAAAGCTAGGTGTGAGCAGTTCCAGAGCCATGGCTGTTCCTCTCCCTGATGCAGCTTCCCTGTGGCTCCTTCTAGGAATTTCCAGCCATCAAGAACCCTGTTTTCTGAGATGGCCGCAGAGCTGTCCATCCACTCACAAAGCCCTCTTGTTTTCCATCTTCTCACTTCTGGGATCACGAGATTCTGATTGATCCTTTGATTCTAAGCCAGAGCAAAGATAATCCACTAGGGGCCTGTCTCCATGGCTGCAGCACCCAAGGGAGTCCAAAGGAACTAAGCAAAGGGGGAAGTGAGGACCCAGCAAATATGGGGGAGGAAAGAGCCACAAACAATTAAAGATGACAAAATTCTCTGGTGAACAGAAATAGAATTATTTGACTGTGAAATCGAGTAATGTAGCATTGAAAAGAACATAACCTAAAACATCATTTTTTTTTTGCTCGTCGATGAAAAAATACCAGATAAAAACCATGCACACTTAGAGTGCCAATTAGCTATGGGGCTTAAGTGGTAGAAAGTTGACTGTGTTAAAGATTTGGGCTTTGGGGCTGGAGAGATGGCTAAGCAGTTAAAACACTTGCTTGCAAAGCCTGATGGCCTGGGTTCAATTCCCCAGTGCCCACACAAATTCAGGTGCACAAAGCAGAGCATGCATCTGGAGTTTGTTTGCAGCAGCAAAAGGCCCTGGCATGCCCATTATTTCTTTCTCTGTCTCTGCCTCTGTCTTTTTCTGTCTCTCTGTCTCTGTCTCTCTTTCCCTCTCTTCTTGCAAATCAATCAATAAATACATAAAAGATTTGGGCTTTGAAGGGGTGTGTTGAACATTTTTTCACTCCTTCACCTTTCCTCTGAGAGTGTCTGCATCTCACAGACCCATGTAGTAACTACTATACTGAATTTGACAAGAGATACCAGAAGGATGCTAGGAGAATGTTTGGTTAAGATTCGGGTTCTAGTTCTTTGACTTCTCACCTGTTCTGTCTGGCTGGTCACTGCGCCAATCTGGGGACCGGTTTCTTCACCTGGCAGCTGGGTATCATCTTAATTCTTTCCTTATAGAGTTGAGAGGTTACATTGAGCTAAGGCACACAAGGGGCCTAGCACATTATACTCATTCTGTGGTCTGTTGGGAAGCCAGGGCAGGGCTCTGGCACTCCGCATGGACCAGTCATTAGTGACTTATGAAGGTTACCTGAAGGACAGGGGCTCTGTTTTTAGGTGCTAAGGGTAAAGCAGCTTTTGTGGTAGAAGGATGTCCACAGAAGAGAAGCTGATACAAAGACACTGTATCAGAAGTCCACAGGCATTTATTTCAAGTGTCCTGACCAGAGACTTAATCAACTTCCAAGTTTATGAAACAAGTCCCTTTTCTTTAAATCTGTAACTAGGCGTGGTATCTCTCTGTCCATCTTAGAGGTCATGTTAAAATACATTATTTTTCTACTTAAATTTTTAAAAGTATCAAAAGAGAGGCATACTTTATCATTGTTACTAATAAAGTAATTCAAAATAATGTGCAACGAACACTTTTCTTTTGTCAGTGACAGTGAAAAGGACAATAGTGACAGTGGACTTCTACATCCTCCTCCGATCATCGCCTCACCCTGTCAGCATCCACGGCTATCACCACCGCTCCCTTCCCCGTCTCGTCGACAGCTTCCTCCTTCCTCTCTATCATGTCAATATCATCACTACCGTCCCCAGCATCACCATCATCAGAACCCCTACCACCACCACCACCACCATCAGAACCCCTACCACCACCACCACCACCACCACCACCACCACCACCACCACCACCACCACCACCACCACCACCACCACCACCACCACCACCATCAGAACCACTACCACCACCACCATCATCAGTATTACAACCACCACCACCATCATCAGAACCATCACCACCACCACCACCACCACCACCATCATCATCATGTGAATTGAACTTCCCCACGCAGCTCTCCCTAATCTTGTCTCACCCACCAGTGAATTTGTGTCATAGCAAGAAGTTCTTCAAGGTAGCTAACTGCTTATGGGAAGTCAGAGGGAAAGACATGGCAGGCTAATACTGTATCACATCCCTTCTCAGGGATGTATTTCTCCCCCAGTCTCTATTTATTCAAATAAGATAGCATATCTACCCTAACTCTTAATTTGAACCTTAGCAAATGGAAGGGGATTTCTTTTCTTTGAGGCAGGAACTCAAGTCAGGAATAGAAAGTGAAATTAATCTAGATTCTGTGTGTGTCTCTGAGTGCTTAGTAACATTCTCCATGGCCTGTATTACCCAACGTGAGCCCAAACTGAGAGGGAGAAAGGGGATTATGAGGACATTTAGTGGTATCAGATATGTTCCAGGTTCTTTTAACAACCTGAATGGACTCTGTTAAAATATCATCTATCTATCATCTATTCATTTGTGTGTATGAAAGGGGGGGGGGCGAGGAGAGAGTACGGATGCCTGCCTGAGCCTCTTGCTGCAAATGAACTCTAGACACACGCGCAACTTTGTAAATCTGGGTCTACATGGACATTGGGGAATTGAACTCAGGCCAGAAGGCTTTGATAGCAAGTACCTTTCACTGCTAAGCCATCTTTTCATTGTTCTGTTATTTATCTATTTTTCTATACCATCCAAAGCATTGCTGGAAGACCAGTATTATTATAAGTCACATTCTAGGGATGAGGAAAATGTCGCACAGAGAGAACTGACTTGCCCAGCTCAGTTACCACATGGTATTGGTGATACTTGAGGTCCAGTGTGTCTGAATCTGACATCTGTCCTGGCCTCTGAAGATAAAAACCATAGCTCAGGTTTGCTGGGTTCCTACTATAGCGCAGCTCATAGATGCCAACTGTCTCCTTTAATCCTCATAATGACCCCATGAAGCGGGGACCATAGTTGACCCCACTCGACCAATAAGCTGAGGATTGATCATATGAAATAGCCAACCAAGATGTGCATTTTGAAGCAGCTACCACTTGTTCTTCATAGGTCATATTCGTTCTGAAGGGAGACTATTGAAACCCAGCACTCTTCCCCTCACTTCCAACATGGCTCAAAGACCCCTCCCCCAGCTCCCCACCACTCGCCTACTTCTAACTTCTCTCTGTCTCGGGCTTTGGAAGTCCAAAATCCACACCCTTCTGAGCTCTTTAACTGTGAAGACTTGAATGCTCCCCCTGCAACTTGCTTTGAAAGGATGCAAAGTCAGGTAAGTCATTTGCCCTCCCTGGTCTTGCTTCTCCCATCCCACCTCCCCTAGACCCTGAACTTCCTGACTGTGGCCCTTTTCTGTGGTTTTCATTTTCACTGTTCTTTCCTCTGGCATCCAGCTGAGCCTCCCATCCCCCACCCAGGGTTTCATATCCCCAGATGTTATACCAGCCAGCCAGCCCCTTGAGACAGTCACTGTCTCCCTGGGTACCCTGTCTCTCCTGGTGTTGGTGCTGGCCTTCAGCAAGAAGGGACTGTCTTAGGGCTTCTTTAACGTGATTTCCCAAGTGGGTAAGTTATAAAAGAATGTCAATTTATTGGGCTCATGGTTCCAGTTACTTGGAAGTTCAAGATGGCTCCCTGTGATGAAGGCTCAGAGACCATGGGCTCTGTTGTAACTGGTGGGAACCATGCATGATGGGAGAGAGAGAGAGAGAGAGAGAGAGAGAGAGAGAGAGAGAGAGAGAGAGAGAGAGAGAGAGAGGATGAGAATGTTGTGTAGCAGATTCCTTTGAATTGAGGAGAGAAAGGAGGCTCTAGGGATTCTGGGAGTCAAGTGTAGGAGAACTGAATCTTAGAAGTCGCACAACCACTCCCGAAGGTTATTTTAGCTGGAAACTGAAACATCCCTTCCTGGGGGCAGAGGGGGCAGGAAGGAAGTTCCAAGGATTGCCCCCCCCCCAAGGTAGATAAAGGGGACACAATTGCTTGGAGGGAGAGACTCTGATGTGGGGCCGTCTGTAAATGGGGAGGGGGGATTTCTGGTGAACCAGACACAGCAGCTATGGGGAGGTATTCTTCTAGGATAGTTTGAGACTTCTCACCCTGCTCTGAAGTCACCCCCAAAGCGATTTTGATGTAATGGTCCTTTGGTCTGTCATTTGTGCCCTATCTGGGCCCAGGAGAAGATGTGTGTTTGTGTCACCTTTGGGAAAAGGTTTCCTGTGACAGGGTATTAGACCAAACTCCTCATTCCTGAGTCCATGTTTGTGATAACAGACTCACTTCTGAGATGTCACCATTGAAACTACTCATGTCTCAAGAGCCCCACGTCACCTCTTAATTCTGGCACTACATTACAGCACAAGTTATAGAGGGGTCACTCAAACCACAGCAGGAGCCTCTCAGGAGGCCTTTCCCATAAACATCTCACAGTGACTCTGTGTGTGTGTGTGTGTGTGTGTGTGTGTGTGTGTGTGTGTGTGTGTGTGCAGAAAACATGTATGAGTGTCATCCTCAGAACCACAGTTCAAATCCTTTGAGACAGGCTCTCTCATGGCTTGGAGCATCCCAAGTAGGCTAGACCAGTTGGCCAGTGAGTTCCAGGGACTCTCCTATCTCTGCCTTCTTAGCACTGGGATTACAGGCACTTGCCACCCTGCCTGGCATTTACATGGGTAGTGGGGATTGAACTCATGTCTTCATGCTTGCAAGGCAAGCACTTTCCCCACTGAGCCATGTCCCCAACCATTCCAGGGACGTTTCCCACACAGTAATCACTAGCACCCAAACCCAGGCCTTGCCTGTTCTGACTATGGGGGACATGCAGGAAGTACCACCCACAGCACAGAGTGAGTGACAGTTGTATGGAAGTCTGTGGGTGTCTCAGAGAAGACCTCCAAATAACAGTGTCACTGAGCTGAAGCTAAGCCACAGCCCTTTGCTGGCGAGGGTGCTGGAAGCTTGCAGAGCTCAAGTGGGTGCAGCTTTCGAGACAGGGGTTGTTGTCCACTTGCTCCTTCTGGGCTCCCAGCTTTCCAGCCAGGTCTTGGCATTCAGGAAAATTCCATTCTTTATAACAAGTATCATTGAGATAGAGCTCACCATGATTTAAAAAAAAAAATCAACCCATTAAGGCTCTCGGCACTTTAAAGGATGCCACGCCTGGAAACACGCTGATGTATGCTGATGTCAGGGTGGGTGCAGGTGGGCACTGCTGAGCTCAGACTTGGAGGGGTCTGATGAGGAGTTGCATCTCTTCCACTTGCTGCCGCTGTGGGTCTCAGGGGGGCCTGAAGCCCGTTCTCTGAACCCGAGCTTTCTCATCTCTAACAGATGCTTTGCAGCTATGTTGTGAGGGTTCAGCAAACATGTGGGCCCAGATGTGCGTGACCACCAACGCTGATTAAATATCACCGGGATTAGAGAGCACACAGTTTTACCAGCTGTAGCACGATCCATCCTGAAGACTGGGAGGAGTGGGGACCAGGGGAAAGAGAGGGACTTTGCAAGGAGAAGCCACAGGACAGCCGGTGACCACCTCATGCTTTTGCCCAACATCCATCGACTCTCCCTGCCAAGCTCCGGCCAGCTTGCCCACTCACTGTGACCCACTGCACTCACAAAGGGAGGTACCACTTCAGACAAGAGTGGGGAGGGAACTGTGATCCTAGTGCGGCTGGGCGTTTAGTCAGTGTTGTCAGAAAACCTGGGAAGCAGGGTTGCTGGTCACTTAAGACTCAGGAGTCAGATCTGGTCTCTGACATGCTATGGTTCTGTGTGGTTTGACAAGTGTTCAAAATAGCAACAACAAACCAGCCCCAAACATACTACTAACCCCTCCAGTAAACACAAGGCTGGTCCCCATAAGGATTAGAAGCTCCACCTTCCAGAGAGAACTGATGGACCCACACAGACTGAGGCAGAGGGGATTGGATCCCCGCTTTCACTTGTCAGTCGGCTTAAGTTTCATTTAATTTGACCTTGCCCAGTTTACTAACCCTTTATGTGGCCTTCTGGCCCTTGGATCTTGTGGACCTCTAGTATTTGTGTATCAGCACCTATATCTTGCTGAAAATAGTTACTCCATAGATGCTTGATCCTGAATGCCAGCTTAAAAATAACTTTGTATAGGACTGTGAGATGTGAGCAGGTGGGGGATGATTTCAAAGTAAACCAAAGTCCATCAAAAATCTATTAATCTGGAATATGGTGATGCCAACCAACCTGAAATCCCAGCACTGGGCAGCGGGCAGAGGCTGAGTTCCAGATAAGACTGATTGTATGGTGACACCTATCACAAAATCATTTCATTTAGATATATCAAATTATAGGTGTTATAGATGATATATTACATATAATATATGATGTATATTTTATGTAACTGAATGTATGATTTATCTCCATGACATATAATTCTCTGTGTGTCTATATCTATATTGATATCTATATCTATCTCTATTATCTGTCTATCTATCTATCTATCTATCTATCATCTATATATTAAGGTGGAACAGTAGGAGGGAGGGGGAAGAGGGAGAGAAAAAGGTAAGGATGAATATACTTAAAGGAGATTTATTCTTGAACGAAAATGTCTATAAAATCATCACTATATACAATGAATATGCCAATAAAAATTATGTTAAAAGGTGAGACCCTCGCCCCACCCACCCACAAAATCTGGTGATATAGCTCAATAGTAAACCACTGGTCTAGCATGTATAAGGCCCAAGGGTCAACTGCTAGCAATTCAAATGACCCATCCATTGAGACAGTTCCTTGTCATTGGACACCAACAATTAGAAGATATCTGAAGTTGAGGAGATGGCTGAGTTGTTAGACACTTGCTTGAAAGCCTGCCAGCTTAGGTTCAATTCCATAGCCACTTATGTCAAGCCAGATGGGCATTCATTTACATCAGCAAGAGGCCTCTGGCATTCCCCCCCCCCACCATCCACATGGGCAAATAAATACATTTTTTAAAAAACAGATATTAGTTTGGAAATATCTTTGTTGTCCTTCATAGCTAAAAGCGACAGAACCTAATAGAAACACACATTTGCCTAAATAGCTCAAGATCCTCCTACAAATCAACAAATGCATGAATATTCCAGGGTTAAAAAAAAACCCTAGGGGTGGAGAGATGTCTCAGTGGTTAAGGCACTTGCCTCCAGTGCCTAAGGCCCCAGGTTCAATATTCCAGGACCCACGTAAGCCAGACCCACAAGGTGGTGGCCCTGGTGCTCTCTCTCTCTCTTTCTCTCTGCTTGAAAATGAATAAATAAAATATTTTTAAAAAACCCTAAACAATTACTTTTCACATAACCCTGTATCCTGGGTATGGCTGGGTCTCCCAGCCACATAGAGTTCCCTGTTACTCTCTAAAACAGTCTGTGCCTTGTGGTGCTGGTATCCCTTTTTCCCTGCCGGGTGAGCCTCTTGTAACAGGGTTTATTTCACAGGAACCAAACTCCCTCTCTTTCCCATGAGTCTGGGGGCTGGGGAACCCAAACATCTGCATAGTAGTGAATCCTCTGGTTTTGGTACCTAAGGCGTCCCCTCACCCTATGGCCTGCATGTCATTTAACAAACTGCCCTTCGATGATTCTTGCAGGGTGTGGCGTCCCGGCTGATTTAAAATCCCCGCATTGCTCAAACTGCATTGTTCTTCATCAAGTTGAGTCATTTTTATGTGAAGTGTCAAGCTCCCTAACAAATACCTCCTGCCAGACAAATCAAGTTCCTCTTCGGAGAGAGCCGCGGCTAAATAGTTTATAGCTTTAATCTGCTCACCGAGGTGTGCAGTCTATGACAGTAATTATAAATGCAAGGAGAAATTATAGCTGAATGCCTTAACTGCATTAGGCGAACAATCAGGAGCCCCCGCTCGTTCCCAACAATAGAGGGCAAGTTAGTGTCAACGCGTTAGAGAGATTTCAGTTCTGCATGGCGTTTCCTCGCATTTACCACGGAATGTCACTTGTCTCCTATAAAGTAGAAAAAAAAAGCATCTTGGAAAGCTTTAAACTTGATCGTTAAAAAAAATAAAAAAAGACAAAGACAGAAATGCCGGGGAAACTGTTTTATCACCAAGACTCCTATTTTTCTCTTTGGCTTGATGGCAGTTCGGTTTCAGAGGAGCTCATTGAAGGTAACTGCTTGTTTACTTATGAGGGTCTTACAAAAATTCCACTTCAGGCTTTTTTTTTTTGAGAAGCCTTTATAGAGAAAGACTTTGTTAAATGAGACACAAGTTCAAAATATCTGAGAGAGAGAGAGAGAGAGAGAGAGAGAGAGAGAGAGAGAGAGAGAGAGAGCAGCTCCCAGGACTGTGTTCCTAGGTTAGCTTTCACCCTCTGTCGCATCTACCTAACTTAATGACACAATTACACTTTATTTCCCCCTCCTCACTTTTGCAGAAAGACGTTTTTAATTTAGCTGAAGAATTACACAAATGCACTTTAAGGACATAAATCCATATAAAAAATATGAGCTAATTAAAACATTGCACTCCCTGTCGTTCACGGAGCTTCAATTTAGCGAAAGGGGGAAAATAAAGAATTGCATTGGTTAAATGAAAAGATGATCGTGATGGCAGATCGGAGTAAATGAAAATAATGTTCCTCTCTATTAAAGCACCAAATTATAGATGTCAGAGCTGAGCGTTTCCAAAGTCCAAACGAGAGGGAAAGCGTGACAGGAGCTGGGGGAGTTGAGGCACCACACGGGTAAAATGCAGACTTCAGACAAGATGGCCCATGGGCTCTGGCATCTCCTCTGACCTCATTTTCGTTTTCATTTTTTTCCCCTAAAATGAATTTCCCGAGATGTACACACATGTCCACTGGGTTTCTGGGAACATGTTGGTTAGATACTATATGATCCATTGATAAATGTCTGATCATCTGACTAAACAAAGGAACAGGAATGCCCGGCTTCACCCTGCAGATCAGTGCCAGGTCCTCTCCCTGAGTTGTAATCTTGTCCCATGTCACATACTTCTGTATGAAGTTTATTTGTTCAACACCAGACTTGGAGAAAGCAAAAGAGCATCCCATAGTCCCTGAGTACGTAGGATGCTGTGAAGCTAACCGCCTACCTTCTGCTTACCGTGTGTGAATGAAAGAAACTCTTTAGGCTTCAGATGAAATGAGCATGCCAAGTGTCACCGTACCTGCTTCACAGGAAGGGCCAGTAAATGACAGCTCTGCTCTTGTCACCACAATCAAATAGACCGAGGACTGCTTGCATCGTAATTAGGTTAACAGAGAAGAGTAGAAATTCTACACTTTTCAGGCGAGGCTGTGCGACATAGGATTGGGAAAGACTGTTGCGAACTTATTTCTTGTGAACGTACTATGTGCTAGGCTTCATGGAAAATGATCACATGTGTTTATTTAATTCTCGAATCTTTCCTGTGAGAGGGATAA
Source organism: Zapus hudsonius (assembly GCA_004024765.1). NCBI lineage: Eukaryota > Metazoa > Chordata > Mammalia > Rodentia > Dipodidae > Zapus > Zapus hudsonius. The sequence continues at coordinate 19,238 of PVHP010008321.1, read as the reverse complement.
GGTGTCCCCGTTTTACAGCTATAGAAGTAGGGTACAGCAGGGTGGATGACTTGAGGTCATTCGGGATGGCCTGCACAGCTAGTATTCTTCCAGAACATTCCTCTGGGTAAGTCCTTGTCATCATCCCAAGTTGTCCATGAAGGTGTTGACTGTTGGTCCCTAAGACAGACACTTGCCTTGGTCATTAGTTATTTCCTGGGATCAGCCCATACTTGCCCGGGGATAGTGTCCTTCTAGATATGTACAAATGAAGGAGTGGGTGTCAGAGACAGGGGGACCTTGGAAATTTTTGCACTGTGTCTCTGTGCCCACTTCTTTCTCTATAACACAGTTGAACCAGCCTTTACTTTATAGGACATTTTGTGAGGACAGGATAACATGATGTGCTAAGCAAGGCCTGACATGGGTAGGGTGCTTCACAACTGAACTTCCTGCTGGTTCACTACTATGTTCTTTTATTAAATAGAATGTGTCTCATGGTAAGACACAGCTAGGATTTGATGAGCGATAAAAACCCTAAAGGGAGGCAGGAGGAGAGGAAGAAAAGTAGGAAGGAAGGAAGGAAGGAGGATGGATTTATTGGATGTAGCAAATGGTGGCTGCATCATACAGACATTAATTAATTAATCCTTAATTAATTAATTAATCTCTTTGGAGATCATCATGTGATCTATGTTATTAATGCTGACAGAATGAGTAAACAACAGTACAAAATGCCCCGTTCCAACTGAATCTCAGGTAAGCAATAAGTACTTCTGAAAATATAAATGTGGCCTATGTAATAGTTGGGATACACTTATACTAAGACTCCATTGGTTGCTTATTTGCAATGTAAATTTAATGAGATGCCCATCCTTTGTTTTCTGTAGCAACTTTGTATGGGTTTCACCCTGCATATATATTTCTATCAAGCCATCCGTAGCAGGCAGCTTGTTGGACTAGAATCCATTTCTGCCAGCAATTTCAAGGTTAGGTGTGCTGTTAAACTTGTACGCTATATTACACAGTAATGACTATAATTTCAAGTCCTTATGCATTTGAGACTCAGTGATTTACTCTCTGTTTAATTTTGATTATTCAGGAGCATGTGGCTTTTAAAGGTATATACAAGTACATCTTGAAATTGTTTTAGTTACTTATGTCATAAAGTAGAAATGCCCATTTAATACTTTCTAATGAAATTTTAATGAAAAAATTGAAAGTACTGCTTGGCAGAACATTCCTCAGGATTTACGATAAGTCCAGAAAAGGAAAGATAATTCAGATCAAAATTTATGTCTTTTGGAAAACATAGATATGGCAGAGTTCCAGAACTTTTCATTGTATCTTGACATGCTTTCTGAAACATCATGTCACTTTTGCCCAACTTGTGTGGTCAGGCATCCTGACTGGTAGTTCCAACATGAATTGTCCCTGATAGCCTGACGTGTTTTGAATGCTAGGTCCCCAGCTGGTAGCAATTTGGGAGGTGGAGCCTTGCTGGAGGAGGTGTGTCACTGGGGGTGGCCTTGGTCTTTCTAAGTCCAGCCCTAGTGGGTGTTCAGTAGCTCACTCTTGCTTCTATCTTCTGGCCACCATGACAAGATGTGATGCCCAGCTTCTGCTCTGCCATGCTTTCTCCCCATGATGAAACTTTCCCTCAAGACTGTAAGCTGAAATAAACCCTTTCCTTCATATGCTGCTTCTGGTCAGGTATTTTGTTCCCGTAACAAGATATTAAAGCTACGATTAGGGCTCCAGATAACAGTGGTGACTGACCCAAACTGTGCAGGATTCTAACCACTGGGAAGTATCTGGCTTGCATGCAGTTCTAATACAGGACCCCAAGAAGGGAAGCATTATTTCTTGGGAGGGCATGTGAGGGGGGCAAAACTTCAAGTACAACCTTTTCAAGATACCCAAGCAGGTTGCAATGTTCTTCTGATTAACACAAACATACCCAGAGCCACACCATATTTTCCATGTAGAGCACACTCCAGTTGCTTTGAATGAGCCCCAAATATTCAAAGTATATTTTCCACAACCCTGTCAGGAACATAGCGTTGAGGTGACTGTATAAGAATGGATCTTTGGTTTTGTATAAGGACAACATTGCAATGAATTACAAATATTTATTCTGTATCAATGCAGAGAGATGAGAAAATAGCCCTTTTACTCGTGTAGTTAATAGATTTGTAAGTATCTTTTGTATATGCGTTCCCAGATTATTGGTTCACCATCACTTCTCTAGAGTAGATAGTGTACATTTTAGATTTTGATTGAGTGGATTTAAGCTTCCTTTTTTCTCCTTTATAAATATTTTATTTATTATTTATTTGTAAGGAGAGAGCGATAAAGAGATAGATAGATGATAGATAGATGATAGATAGATAGATAGATAGATAGATAGATAGATAGATAGATACAGTGCATCATGACAAAAGAATGGGCACATCAGGGCCTCTAGCCCCTGCAAATGAACTCCAGATATATGTGCCACTTTGTGCATCTGGCTTTGGGAATTGAACCCAGGTCGTTAGATTTTGCAGGCCAGCTTCTTAACCACTGAACCATTGCTCCAGCCCTTTTTCTCCTATCTATTTACATATTGCAGTTAACAAAAAACTACTTCAGATTGGAGCTGGAAGCCCTAGATTCTAGAACTTTTTGTTTGGCAGATGGTGGTGATTTCTGGGAAGACTCAGAGCTCATCAGAGTGCTGGGAATAAGTGGTTGTTGAGTGCTCAGTGCTAAGTGATACTCCTGTCACATCCTCCAAGGTTCAAGGGGCCTTGTGGAAGAGGGGGCAGGAAGAATGTAAAAGCTAAAGTGGATGGGGAGGAGTGCTTTGGAGCACTCTCTTCTAGACACGAAGGGGTCATTGCATTGATGACCCCTCAGCAGCTCTCACAGACTGCATCATATTGGACCCCTGAACATTTCACCATGAATGATGGAACGAGGACAAAAATTTAAAAAGACATCTCAACAGAAAGGGACTAATCCAAAAGAAAAAGGGATTCAGGGGAAGTTGAACAGGTGTGGGGAGATAATAGAAGGTCATGGGAAGGAACTCTGATCAAAATACATTATGTACATGTTTGAAAATTATCAAAAAATTCCACAGCCCCTAACAGGTGGAAAATTGGTCTTTATTATACACAAAATAAACATTACCTGTTTGGACCCACCATCATTAGATTTCACACACATTTCCTTCCGCTAGGAATTTAGTGGATTTCCACCTTTTTTTTTTTTTTTTGTAAAAGTACTAGAAGAACATAATAGCTAGTTACATAAATTTTAAAACGTGATATGGCAAATAAATAGAACGCAGGAGTGCCCCAAGCTCATGTGGAGATTCAAGAGATGCAGAGTGGCTTTTCATTCGGCAAGGTGATAAGAACAGCACGCTGGGAAACCGGGACGTTAATCTGCCCATAACATTTAATTTTCATGATAAAAACATGCAAACAACACAGCTGGTCTTGACTGGAGCCCACCCACAACGGAAGCATAGATTTCCTCACTGAGGGAAGAGTCTCAGGTCAATCAGGTTTTTTGCTTTTCTTTTGGCCATCCTCACACTTAGAAGAAGGTCCCTTACCTGTGTGAGATGCGCCCAAAGCCAGTGCATAGGAGCGTCCCTGTCTACCTGGATCTCCCCCTAGTGTCCACATCTGTGTGGCTTGATCTGAAAGTCCCCTGGGAAAAAGCAAATGCTCTGAAAATAGGGGGTGGTGATGGGGCTCCCATGTGAAGCTGTTCCCAGCTCTCCATATCTATTGTGAATTAATTAAGAACAAATCCATAAAGCTGATGACATAAGCCGGACTGATAAGCGCAGAAACTAGTTCATGTCGCTTCCTCACGTAGAGGCGGGACCCCAGGTGAAGTACAACCTAAATATGTCTTAGGGTCCTTAGCATATATGAGTGCCATGCTTTGAGAGGTACAAAGGGGGGGATGAAAGAGATTTGTCAAGACCCAGCCTTGGCTATGCACATTTGAAAGTGGGTGTCATGGCTAATCTACAGAAGAAGTATTTGACCTTGATCTCTGCCTTTGCCGGAAGCGACATTAAGTCTGGGCACTTGTGACTGACTATACAAGGCATGAACTTCTATGATACATAATGAAAACTATGTTTTTTTAAAAAATTATTTATTTATTTTGGTGAGGGTTCTGAGGCTTGAACCCAGGACTTGTGCATGCCAAGCAAGAGAGCAGACACTGAACACCGCTAGGCCAGTGCAATTATCTTGAAGTTATGGGTCCTGGGGACATGAGCATAGATGGGCTGGAAGCTATTTGTGTCTCTATATAACATAAGATCAACAGGGTATGCAATGCATCTATCATTGTTAAAGGTGAACTCTGATTCGAGTCTATTCGAAAGATAACCAAAAGACGAGAGAAGAAACTCAGCCTCTTCTCTTTGTATCTCACTCTTTTTAGTGAAGAATATTTCCTTCCATCCCCTTACTTAAGGGCATCTGTTCTTTCATAGGAAAGTTAATGCAGAAAATAGACACAGGACAGGCAGGAGGTGGACAGTTGCAGTTGCTCTACATGAGCTGCAGAAAGTGTCCATTACAAGGACCAATGATAAAGGCAGCTTTCAGCTATCAAGGAGCTGATTAAGGGGTCTCTGTGGAGTGACTGCCCCAGTAAGTCCTCATTTTCATCCGGCTGCTTACCTAGTTCCCACTTTATAAGTCATCAGCATTGCTATGGGAAACCAGGGTGAAATGGAATGGTGAGAGAAGTGAAGTCCTTGTTAAATAAAATGAGGGGGAACCTTGCCTGGACCTTGGGAGGTAGGCTTTGGGTCACTGAAGGAATCATGTGTCTAGATGCCCCGGATGTAACAGTCACCTGGGAGCTCCATCTTTCTCCTATGTCCCCACTCTATACTGGAAGCCTTGGGAGAATGGTTAGGACTTACTCATCAGGCTCTGTCTTTCATAAAAATAAGTCTACGGCAGCAAGCAATGGTCCCGCTTGGCCTCAGGAGACATCGGCTGCCTCTAAGCAGACCCATTTCCTTTTAAAATGCTCCTCGAAAAGGCTATTGTCACCGTCACCTGGGAGCAAACCCATACCTGCAGAGCTATTCTTCATCCACGTCTGTTACAAACTGTGAATGGTGTTCAGGTGACTTGCTGTGCGTTTTGCTTAGGTGGAGTTTTACTGCGTGTTTGCTCACAAATGTCCGACAGCACAACTTACACTTGAACTTAGAGTCTGTGTCCTCTTCTCCAGCTATTGTTTCCGGAGACCTCTGAGCCGATGACACCCGGGAGATCTCTTGCTCCACCTTGTTTTGCTGGTCTGCAGCCATCCGGGTCATGTCCTTCATTTGGAAACCCAGGTGAGATTCTAAGTGACTGATGTAGGTAGAAGGGGTTCGGAACTGGGAGGCACAGTCACTGCAATAAAAGACGGGGTGTCCCTTGTCCATGTTTTTCAGAAATTTCGTCCCCCCTGTTTTCCTAAGCTGGTACTTGACATTTGCCAGCCAGTGGCTGATGGTGGTCATGGAAAGTCCCGTGAACTTGGAGATCTGCATACGTTCTTGCGGGCCCAGATCTGAGAGAAGGTATTTACCCTCCGATGTCTGGAAGAGGCTCGAGGCAAACTGAGCCTGGAGAATCAGGAGGTGCTGAGGGTTCCAGTTCGACTGCCGTCCCTTTCTTTTATGCAGAGTGGACACTTCACTGGAGACATCCTCAAAGCGCCTCACGTCCATTTCCAGCTTCATAGGAGGGACCCTGGAGGACGCGGCAGGCTTCGGGGTGGTGGCTTTGGGGAGGACCTTGACCATGTCGGCGATGTCACACAGAGCATGCTTCTGAGGCGGGGACGTGCAGGACTGTACTTGGGAGGACTCGGCTCTCTTGCTTTTGGACTTGGTGAGGTCGATGGGTTGGTCGCTGTTCTCAAACACATAGCGTCTGGACACGCTGGCTGGCCTGGTGGAGGCGGGACTCAAGACTGGCTTGTCCATGACGCTGAGATTAGACTTGTGAAACATGGAAATTGTGCTTGAACTTGGGCTGGAGCAGGAGGGAGAACGCAAGGGCTCAGTGGCTTTGCCCAGGTGGTTGTTGAGGACGGACTGCAGGGCGCTGAGCGGGTTGATGCATGGCAGGGCCTGGGTGTGGGTAGCGAGGGCACAGCCATTACTCAAAGATGACACTGGTTCCAGGGGTTGGGGCTTCTCTTTCTCCAAGGTCACTTTCAGCAGCTTGTCCTCCTCCTTCAGGGGACACGGCTCCACCTTTCTGGGTTCTGAAGGTGGCTCAACTTTGGCAAAGGACTCTCCTTCGCTGTGGCTGAAAGACGATGCCTCTTCGTGAGGACTTTCTTTCCCACACTCCTTTGTGACTTCGTCTTTGTCCTCGGACTCCTTCTTAACTTGAGTGTATGGGGCCAGGTTTGTGGGCACAGAGACAAGTGGCATGACTTTCCACTTGGGTGCAATTGGCCTTAACTTATTGGCGAGGTTGGGTCGAATTTGTAGAACCTGTGATCCCAGGGACATGGGCGGTAGCTTGGTGCCCTCTGACAGCTGGTAGGCTGCGTGGATGCTAGGGTATGCACTCCAGCTCGGAGCTCCATTTTGGGCCTTATTGATGGCTGTGGTTACGGTATTTTCCAGTGACTTTAAAATGTCCCCTCCACCTTTGGCGCCGTCTTCTAAGTCCTCCTCCCTTAGATATTGGTATTTTATGGTCGGATCTAAAGGTTTTTGGAGAGGGTCTTCAAATTCTTCACTTTTCACGACTTTTTCATCCACGCTGGTTTCGTCTGTCTTCTCGGTTTTACTCTCCTTCTTCAACTCGGGGGCAGAGGCTGTGGGGTCAGACGCCGAGTTACTCGATGGCTTCGGAGGCAGAGCGTCACTGTTTGACGTCTCCGACAAAGACTGCATTTTCTCCACCGCCAGCGGGTCTAAGACCAGCTGCTTCCCTTTCTTGGAGGCCGAGCTGGTGACTTTGAGAAAGTGTCCCGTGACCATCATGTGGGTGGTGAGCTGCTGCAAGGTGTCGTGGGAGCTCCCACACTCCATGCACTTTAAGATCTGAGACTTACAGGCTTCAAACTGCCAGGTGTAGCTGGCACCATTTTGATAGCCATAACGGTTATTGGATGAGAGCTGCAGGTTGGCATTCTTCTGAGACGAAAACGAGTCCCCAAATGATCCCGTGGTCGAATCAGGCGAGCAGGGCCGGTTGACGTCGAACACACGCTTCTTTGCTGGTGTGATCATTTTTGACGCAATGGCTGGTACCGGCTCCTTCAAAGGCACTTTTTGGTAGTGTTTGGTTTTTATCATATGGACGCTCAAATCTTGGAGGGAGTCGAAGGAGTCACCACAAAACATACATTTCAGGACCTTCTGGGCGTCTTCTTTGTCCATGTCCTGGAAGGCCCTTTTCCTGGGCTTTGAGTAGCTCGTGGGTCTGAGCTTGTCTCTTTTGCGGTTGTCATCTTGGTAGTGGCCCGTTTCATTCATGTGCACGGTCAGCTCCACCAGGGTGTCGTAGGCGGCACTGCACTGACGGCACCGAAAGCGGCTGGCACCCGTGAACACAGTGCCACACATCTTGTTGCTTTGTCGGTAGAGCTGCACAGAACTGAAGAGACTGGGCTTCGAGACAGACCTGGAAGGCAGGTTCTGCTGCAGGCTTTTGGACAAGGCGTCTTGGTGCCAATCAAAATCACTTTTGTTGCCACCATTCCGGGTGTCACAATTCCGTCTCTCACTATTGGACAGCTTGAAGCCGAGGCCCAGGCCTGACCAGTAGGAATCTGATAAGATGTTGGCATAGGCGGCTGTCATTTTATCCATGCAGTTACGAGCGTCGTTCGGAAGCTTGGGGTGAGGGGGTGTTTTCTTGTCTGAGGCATCTCTGCTACAGACACTCTTGATGTCTGACACCTGATCACTGGCATCGCTCAGCAGAGATTCGTTCTCAGCATCCTGATTGGACAGATGACTTCCTGGAGAGTTCTGGCAGCTGAAGTAGCCTTTTTGCTCTGGGCCCGTCTCTAACTCCTCATCTGATTCCGCGTCATTGCTGCCCTGCTGCTGAGCCACTGAACCGCTGTCTTCCTCCTCTTCCTCTTCCTCCTTAATTTCCTCCTCTTCCTTCAGCTGCTCCTCCTGGGCGTAGCCTGCAAGAAAGGCAGAAGAGATGAGCTGACAGTAACAGGCTCCAGACTCCAACCCGATGCCCACCTGAGACCACAGGCCTGGCCTGAACAAACTTATGTTCCCATCGACTGCAAGCACTGGAAATGGTTTCTCCTGCCAATGACTGACTGCTTCTTTTTGAGTTGGCATGGTTTCATTGTTCTCTAGAAGTGACTACAATCCTAAGTGGACAGTTCAGGGACTATCGTCCTAGTATTCATAGGAGGGGACAGTTGCCAGACCTGTGTGCACGGCTTTCAGCAAACTTAGACTCACATGCTAATTCTAAAGTCCTGCTAGGGGAGGACCTTGGCTCATGGGAACATTACAGCTTGGGGCTGGGAAGACGGCTCAGTGAGCAATGCTTGTTACAGAAGCATGGGGGCCTGGTTGATGCCTCAGTACCCAGTTAAAAAGCCAGGTGTGGCTGAGACAGAAGGATCAGTGGGACTTGCTGGTCAGCCAGTCTGACTGAAGAATGGTGAGCTCTGGGTTCAGTGAGACACACACACACACACACACACTCCAAAAGAAAGAAGACTAAGACTTGGCCCTTGTCATGGTTTGATCCAGGTGTCCTTCACAAACAAATGTGTTCTGAATGCTCCATCCTCAGCTGATGGCAGTTTGGGTTTTACAACCTCACTGGAGCTGTGTGGTTGGGGGCGGGTTTATGGGGTTATAAGCCAGCTTCCCCTTGCCAGAGTTTGGCACAGCTTCCTGCCGCTGTTTGCAGTGCTATGGCAGAGGTGATGTCCACACCTCTGCTCATGCCATTGTTTTCCCTGCCAGGATGGAGTCTCCCTTTGAGTCCATCAGCCAAATAAACCCATTCCTCCACAAGCCACTGTTGCTCGGATTCTTTCTGTGAAGCAACTTGAAAGCTGACTGCAACAGCCCTTATTGACTCAATGGTAAATTTTTGCCAAAACACTTGAGAAATATTGGCATACACACATTGAAATTTTGATTGCTCAGAAATGGTTTGGATTCACAGCCATTCCATTTTTGATAGCAAGTGTCTTTCTGTTGTAACATTTTATTTACAGAGAGTTGCACAGCAGGAAAAGAGATCATGGAATATGCAAATAAAATCTTTCACCGACAGCTGGAAAAATTATGTAAGCTCAGCAAATATAATGATTTTTAAAATAATGGCAAATGGTATTGGAATGGGAGATTTGGGCCAATCCTTTTATTCTCAAACGGGTTTATGAACACCTTGCTAGACAAGGCTGAAAATGCCCTCTCGATCTCTTTCTTGTAATTTCAAATGCACTGTGATTTGTGAGTACCCGTCATGAGATGCCAATTATGCGTTTGATTTGTAGATGCAGAATGCTATTGGGGAACGCATGCTTTCCTTCCCTGAAAGGATTTAGGGCCAGTAATTGCATAGGGAAAATGAAGGCATGAGAGAGAGAGAGAGAGAGAAAGAGAGAGGGTGCAAAGAGAATTAATGGGCAGATATCCATCAAGGCAGATGGGGAATGTGACGATTTATGCCCATGGGTTCATTTTCTTCACCTGGCCTTTTAGAGTTCCGTGGATAAAATGCAACCAAAGACACACCCAGGAAAGGGGGACTCAGCCTTGGATTTGCAAGGCTGTGCCATCTTAATGCAATATTGTTCTTAGAAGCTTCTCTCTTCCTCTTCATGGCAGATGGCTACTTGGGATAATTAACAACCCCTCCCCCCTCCAAAAAATCCTACAAACCTGTGGCAAAAAAACTCTACAGTAGGTGCTGTTGTTCGCTCCACCACAACTAAAGCATGGCTTTGTTAGGAATAAGGCAGCAGCTGTAATGGGGTAAAATCCAGGGGTGGTGGCACACGCCTTTGATCCCAGCACTCAGGAGGCAGAGTTAGGAGGATCACCATGAGTTTGAGGCCAGCCTGGGACTACATAGTGAATTTCCAGGTCAGCCTGGGCTAGAGCCAGACCCTACCTCAGAAAAAAATCAAAATAAATAATAAAAAAGAATGTTAATTGAACAATTATTGCTTTCCAGCACCTAACCACTGTAAATGAATTCTTTTATTTTATCTCTCCACAAGAAGTAGGTACTGTCCGTGTTTTCATTTCATAGATGTGGAAACTAAAGCTTTGAGGTTAAGAAAGGAACAAGGTGAGGGAGCTCAGATGACAGGGTCCTGATGGAACTCCCCTTGCCAACCTGATGCCTAAGAAGGTTTTGTTAAGACCCAAAGGTTAAAAGGCAAGCAGTGGAATTTGATGGAAACGTCACTAAGCAGACACCCACCTCAGGAGAGAGGCATTGTGGGGATGCTGGCAACAGGAACCCATGACTTTAAGGGCACGATTCCATAAAACAAGCTAAAATATAAAAACTTAGTCTGGCTACAAGTTTTCTGGCTGTGTTGTTTTATTGTTATTGGTGTGGTGTCTGCTTTTGCAGCAAGCTGACAAGTGGGTTTTTCATTCAATTGGTGTTGCTGGTCTCTAGTGTCATAAATTGATTTGAAGAGAGAAAAATGACCCCATCTAGTCACACAACTACTATAAGTGGTCACTACTTGCAAAAAAACTGTAGTTTCAAATGAGCCAGTGATGAAATTAGACCGTCCCCACCACCATTTCCATCATATTGTCATTTTTCTGGATTAATTTGTGTGTTTTAAAAAAATAGACTATTGTGTTCATGAACAAAATTATTAATTATTAAATGAATAAAGCAAATGAAATGTACATATGATACTTAAAAATTCTGACAAAATGTATCGATTGGATAAGGTCTGTTCTGGTTTGTCTCGAGTCAGAGTCTCATTCAAGACAGACTCCTGAGAACTGACTGGGAATGCAGGTGTGAGCCTCCACACTCAGCCAAATAACGTCACTTCTGAGAATGAAAAGAGACAAACTTAATCAGTCAAATATGGTCACATTTTGGAAAGAAAGAGGGTGCTGGTACTCTGAGAAATGAACACTGAGTCAAAAGTCGCTTGACATGACTGTTGCGGCTTTGATAAAACATCCCTATGTTTGTGGGTGGAGTGACCACAGTGACAAAGTGTGTGCTTGCACACACACACACACATGCATGTGCACACTCATGCACACACACATGCCTATGCACACACCCATGCACACACATCCGCCTGGCCAATATAGCTGTTTTCCAGCTATGAGAAAAGGAATGTTCTCTTTTATCATTATTTTTTTTCTGCTGACATTTGGAAGCTGAGATCTCTGGAACAGCTCATCCTCAGTCTACTTTGTCCTTCTAAATGGATTCTCCAGAAAAGTCGGAGACAGCACAAGCCTCCCCTACAATACAGATAAAATTTTCTGCTTAATTAGGCATTGACATGTTTACTATAACCTTTACGGAAGAGTAATTCTTGCTGAGAGACCCTTTTTGTCTGTTTTCCTCCCCAGAGCAGACTAAACCTCATCCACCAAAAGGTACCGCGTTGAAAAAGCCTAAAAAAAAAAAAAACCCAACAAGGCATCTGTCAAAGTGAGTGTATTTTAACAATGGCTGAGGGTTCCAAGGAATTTCTCAAAAACACATTTTAATATTATACATTTAAAACTATTCACTTAAGTGATTTTGTTTGCCACCAGCAGTTGAGGCGAGTGTGCATGCGTGCGTGTGTGTGTGTGTGTGTGTGGAGGGGAGGCAGCCAGACTCTGGATGATCGGAGTGTATAATGAGTATCTGTCTCTCTCTCCACCGGTGATTTGTTTAATAAGATTGCATCGTGTGTAGATCTTGCTAGAAGTAGATGAGTGGCAAGTTTATTCTTATGAATGCTTCCCTAACGAAAGGGAATGATCACAGTGATGCTGGGTGCAGTGAGGAGGAGCTGTGCTCTGCAGAATCTTCTTTGTTTCAGGTCAAAGATCAAGCTGTGGTGGGAAATATCCCCTCTTCTCACCAAAATTTCTAAGTCTACCCCTTACCACAGTTTGGCTATGGCCATAAGACTTCCCATCTCCAATTTACAAAATTATCGAGACACACACACACACACACACACACACACACACACACAGAGAGAGAGAGAGAGAGAGAGAGAGAGAGAGAGAGAGAGAGAGAGAGAGCACACCAGGGCCTCCAGCTGCTGCAAATGAACTCCAGATGCATGCACCACTTTGTGCATTTGGCTTTACGTGGGTCCTAGGGAATTGAACCCAGGTTGTTAGGCTTTGCAGGCAAGTGCCTTAACCACTGCGCAATCTCTCCAGCCCAAGCTCTGTCAATTCTTTGTCTCAGTGATGGATGCATGAGACCACTCCTCTTCTGTCCCTGCTCAGATGGGGCTGCCGTTCTGTCACCTTTAAGGTGACGTGATGGCCATCTCATTTCTGTTTCCCATAGCCTGCTAGAATATTCTTGTTTGTTTGAGACAAGTTCTCTCTGTATAGCCCAGGCTAGCCTGGAATGGATGGTTTTCCTGCCTCAGCCTCTGTAGTGCTAGAGATGATAACGGTGTACCATCATGCTAGACTCTGTTGCTAGAACATTCTGTGTGAGATGGGTCAGGTCAGAATATTCCTGGCAATGCTTTCCTCTTGTAGTTATAATAAAACTCAAACTTTAGCATGGACTGTAGGAGCCCGCAGCTAGGGTGCCTGTCCTCCCCTCGGCTCAGTCTTCAAGCACCCCACTCTACTTTCCACGTACCCTCTCCTTTCTCCTTGAACTTGACAACCGTCTTGGCTGTAGTTCTCTGTAGATGCAGGTGTACCTCCCACAAGCTCTTTCTCTTTCTTTCTATCTCTCTGTCAGTGGCCCTTTCTCAGAGAGGTTTTCCTGACCTGTCTCCCTCCTTTCTAGAACCTCCCTCACATCAGGCATTCTCCTGACCCCCCATAGCATGGACCAACAATGGTCTTCTGCTTCTATGAATCGGTTGCCTCTTCCATGGAATGTGGGATTACAACTTTGTCACAGTCACCGCTGGGATGAATCTCCAAACCAGGCACAGTTTATGGGAGGAAACAATTTATTCAAGCTACAGATCCAGGGGAAGTCCCATAAAAGTGAAAGAGGCTGGTCCTCTTTCACAGGTCCGAGTAGAGAGAAAAACCCATCACCTACACCACACACACAGAACAGGGAACAGGCAGGAAGGCCAAGGAAAGAACTTCTTCTCCTTTATAGAGCCTTAGGGTGGGTCATGCAGCCCCATCCCAGGCTTAGTGGCTTCATGAGTCTCTTGAATTTCCTTCCTGCACTGCCCACACAGGAAAGGATGTTTACTTCCAGCTCCTTTGAGCTTCTTTACATCCTGCCCCTTGCTGAGAGGCTGCCTTCCTGTAAACATCCTCAGAGACCCACGCAAGATAATTAAAAAGATCAAGTTGACAACACAACCTAACCAACAGAAAACTACATCTCGATGACATCACAGAGTGATCTCACCCACCTTGGCAAACTTGAGCACATCCTGTCCATCAGTCACCTGAACAAACGAATGAATGAATAGATGAGACAATGAGAGGGCATTTTCAAGTATCCATCACTGGCTGCTCAGGGCGATTGACCTCTCTGACGGGTAGTGATCTTTATGTCCCTAATGTAGATGAGACTTGCACCTATCTTTATCAATTTACTTCACAAAGCAGAGCACACCCATAGATCACCTTTCAGGTTGACCAAGGCTGCCACTTTCTTGTGCCCAATACTCTGGACTGTGGTTCAGTATGAAGGTTGTGAATCAGCATCGAGACTGCAAAGCATCAAGAATTGGTCTCCAAAGGTGACTAGCCAGACTCAGAAAAGAGTCACACACAAGACCTGTAAAGCCATGGGCTCTGATATCCCGAACACATAAAGATAGGCTCCAACAACTGCTGTGTGACAGGGCATGACATGTGCCACACGAGGGGTGTGGGGTTGTTTCTTGAATTCTTAATTAAAAAAGGGGAGGGCTGGAGAGATGGCTCAGTGGTTAAGGCACTTGCCTACAGTGCCTAAGGCCCTGGGTTCAATTCCCCAGGACCCACATAAGCCAGACCCACAAGGTGGTGGCCCTGGTCTGCGCTCTCTCTCTCTCTCTCTCTCTCTCTCTCTCTCTCTGCTTGAAAATGAATAAATAAAATATTAAAAAAATAAAATTAAAAAGGGGAAAAATAATTGGAGAAGCATGCCTGTTGCAAACTTTGTACTCTAATGGTATGTATGTAAAATGTAGATTTAACCCATTCATTCCAGAAATTTCCTCATTGTTAAAAAAAGGGATACTATTGTTTTTCTTAAAAAATTATTAATGACCGTCTCAGTTGTTTCAAAGACCTCTATTCAGAATGATTTAACTGAAATTGTTCAAAAATATTTTACAGGTGGTTTGATGTTGGCTATCAGATTTTTGTTAGTGTATGTTTCTGGAGTTGCCTTGAAAAAAATCCATAATTGAGTATTTAAAGTGAAAACATTGATAATTTTTAAAATGGCACAAGAGGTGGAACAGTTTTAACCCCCAAACAATTTAAAATCCAAGAAGGCTGATTTTCAAAAGTAAACTTGAATTCAACCAAGATCTTATTTAATACCATGCCTGATGATGACAGGGGCATTTTTTTTTTTGCCATTCTAGTCTACTAAATGACAGTTTAAAATTGCAGGAAGATTCCACAGTATGCAAGACAGATCTAAATGAGGGACCGGAAGCCATTCCATGCCACGTCCCCAGTAGGTATGCTAAGCGATGACATGGGGCAAGGCCTCCCCGTCAGGAGCCTCCAATGTTTGGGCGACTGTGGTCTGGAAGTCTGGGAGCGTGCATGTAATTATTGGCACTAATTGGCACTCTCGTTGGCAGGCAGAGTGGAGAGTTAGAGGATTTAGTGTTCTAGGGAGCTGAGCTATGATTGGATGGCAGCCAGGCCCAGAGTAGGACCCGGGAGGGACTCTAGGGGCTGCGTGGAAGGCCCATCTGCTTTTTCTTTCAGGATGGTGGGGGACTAGAGCTTGATACCACTTCTATCACACATGGCGTTACAGAGAACCCAGGTCTCACAAGACAAAGGTAACCCTGTGTGCAAGCTGGAGGAGTTCAGAGACACTTCTAAACAGAGACATTGTCAGCAGTAACAGCAACATAATTCATGGTACATAGATTTTCACCGATACCACACCATATCTAACTCATTGATATAAGTGTGACTTTGACGCACTCACTGGGAAAAGATAGCTCTTTCTCTCCTTAATATAAAAACCTCAGAACCTAACAAGCAGAATTTGTTGCTTGAAGAAACAGAATGGGTATAGTACTAGTGATGCTTATCCTGAGATGGCAAGTGTCCCGTGGAACTTTCTGGAGTGTAACCTACAAGATTTCTCTCTTTAAAAAAGTATTCTTGGACTCATATGTACAATGGACACATACCAGGTGTTATGTATGTAAAATATGCATTTATACAATGAATTCTTGCTATTGGCACTTTCCTGGGCCATTTTCCCAACTTGGTGGCATGTTTTCTCATGGTGCATTGTGACTTTCTGTATGTCTCAGTCATCAGCCAAACACCTAAGCTAGTGTAGACCTGGGAGAGGGACACACAGCCAGCCCACTCTGGCTCCCCATTTATTCACTTGATAAAAGAATATTTATTCTGCTACTACTACAGGTGAGATACTTTAGCCAAATTTCGTGAAAACTTCTATCTTAGTGATTCTCCAAAAATCAAGGGAGGAAGAGACAGGAATTACCAACAGATATTGGGCATATGATTGGAGAGAAAGAGCTCATAAAGGGGCCATTTATGAAAAGCAGGAAGGCATGTAAAGAAATGGGCCAGGGCTGGAGAGATGGCTCAGCAGTTAAGGCACTTGCCTCCAGTGCCTCAGGCACTGGGTTCAATTCCCCAGTACCCATGTAAGCCAGACCCACAAGGTGGTGGCCCTGATATTCTCTCTCTCTCTCTCTCTCTCTCTCTCTCTCTCTCTCTCTCCTGTATCTCTCTGCTTGAAAATGAATAAATAAAAAAATACAAAAAAATTAATAAAAAAGAAATGAACCAGAAGGTCATGGGGAAAAAAAACCAAAACCAAAACCAAAAACCAAAAACAACCTTGAGTTACACAGAAAAGTAGCAAGGAACATTTTGGTTACATAGAGAGATGCTGAGGCACTGTGATGGCTGGAGAAATACCATTGCTACCCAGGGGCTGTCCAAGACTCTAGTCTCCCCAGGTATGTCTGGGATCTATCCATTTAAAATTTCTGAGCCTGGGGCACCAGAGAAGACCCTGGGGTGGAAGATGTACCTAGTAGCTTTCTGACCTGTTTCCTCAACTGTCAGTTTCACTTTCCAGTGATCACTCCAACCTTGCCTGCCTCATCAGCACACGGGACGATGCCGAGCATCCAGAGGGCTATAAGTGCTCACTGTTCAAAGCCTGGTTCCCGGGCCAGTGGCAGCTGCACCCCTCCCCCAGCTCATTACCAACAGGAAATCTCAGGCTCATTCCAAAGGCAAGAGAACGACAGAACAAGACTCACGTAACAAGATTGGCGGAGCACAGGTTTGGTGACTTTAAAGGCCAGGTACTGAACAGGAAAGCAAAACCAGCCCCCTGTTTCCAGGAACCCCAAAGCCATCTTGGATCCTATATAGTGTTGTCCTTAGTCCCTCCACCCACACCAGCATCTCTGTGGCTTGTAGCATGTGGGTTGGTCACATGGCATGGAACTTTCTTCTTACTCCAAAAACTATAAGAACAGATGTCTTGCTTTGTTCCTCGGAACTGAAGCTTCTCTCTCCTTCCCCTCCCCTCTTTCTCTAGTTTGCTCTTGCATGGCGAAATCACCCTACCCATAAACCCCTTTTTAAGAGCTCCATCTCATAGTCTGCATTCAGAATCCTTCTTTTAAAGCCTTATAAAGGGCTCAGTGTGATGGTGCATACCCAGCACTCTGGAGTCAGAGATAGAAGGATGGATGTAAGTTCGAGGCCACCCTGAGACTACCTAGGGAGGTCATCCTGGGCTAGAGCAAGACCCTACCTCAAAATAACCAAAAATTTTTTTTAAAATAAATATCTTTATTATGTTTACATGCTTAAGATCCTGTGAATGACACAGGTCATCTGTATCTGCATCAATGTTCCTCAGTGTCTGTGAGAATCAGCTTTGGGAAACGGCTGACTATCCTTAGACACTTGTTCCCAGATAATATTGCTCAGAAAACACCAAGCAAGAGAAATAATCACTTCTAGAAGGACTGATGAAGTAGACCTGGTGGAGTAAGACTCGAGAAGCTGAGATAGGAGAAGCCCGAGTTCAAGGTCAACTTGGATAAAACTAAATAAATAGTAAGTGAGAAGAGGGCTGGGGTGTAACTCAGTGGTAGAGCACTTGCCTAAAACGTGTGAGGCCCTGGGTTCCATCCTCAGTACGGGACTGTAGGGATGCAGGGACACAGCTGCTCAGTTGGTGAACAAGTGTCCCATTGACCTTGGGACCTGGGATCTGCCACTTATTGCTTGATGTGACCTTGAGAAAATTACAGATACTTTCAAAGGCATGACCTCTTTATCTATAAAAGTGGAATAATGATAGTATGTGGTCTGTAAGGTTGTCAGGAATCTTGGATACCAGAAAGCATGTGAAATATCAAGGCTGTAGGACCTCCTCCTAGCTTTCCAGCCCTGTGCAAGGCATATTATAAATACCACACGTCCTATCTTTGGCTCAAACCTGGAAACGGCTGTGAATAATTGACTTCTGTATTTTTATTTATTTGCAAGGTGGTGAGGGAGGGAGACAATGGGTATGCCAGGGCTTCTAGACACTTCAAAATGACCCCAGTTGAATGAGCCATTTTGGGCATCTGGCTTTATATGGGCACTAGGGAATTGAACCTGAGTTAGGCTTTGTAGGCAAGTGCCTTAACTGCTGAGCCATCTCTCCAGCCTGACTTCTGCATTTTTGTTATCACTACATCCTATTCCAGCCCAGCAGTATTTAGATACAGGTGTTTGCACGAGATACTTGCATAAGGATTTACTCAAGCTTGGGGTTTGTTATTTAATCTTAAACCAATTGTGTTAAGGAACCAGCGGTCTTCCTGCTGGGACTTCTGTAGGAGAGATGTGCAAAACCGAAGAGCAACTTATTAGGTCATTACCCACTATGATCCTGTCCTCAAGAAATAAAGCAACCCACCATCTGGAGAAAAAAGTTCTTTGTTAGAGACCTTGGGTTTGGCGTTGGAAAAAAAAATGACTGATGCTCAGAGCTGAAATACATTCAAGTACCTACAAGAAAAATACATTCAAGTACCTCAAATTTGGGGGCCAGCATGTGTTATTACTGGGGCATGACTTAGTGCCAATTTAAAAAAGCAAAGTGAAGAAATATTCATGGACCAGGGTGAGGAGGGGACCACTTCATAAGCTTTCTGGTAGCTCCAGTTTAGAAATCATTATCCTTACAATATCATCACACAAAGAGTGCCATAAATCAGGAACAGAGAAACCATAACACAAAACAGGAACAAGAAAGGTCCACGGATGGGATTGATGGAGTCTTAGCACATTGACTTTTTAAATCTTTGACCTTCAAGTTGTAGCAACTATGCTCAGTCAAATACCCATAATTATTTCCTATACATTATCCACATAAGGGTACACACACACACACACACACACACACACACACACACACACACACACATTCTTCCTAAGACTAACAAGCTTTTATGTTTATTTTTGTATGTGAGGTGTGTGCCCATGTTCATGTACATGTGGGTGCACATCTGTGCACATATATGTGGAGGCCAGGGTTGACAGTGTGTGTCTTCCTTGGTTTGTGTTCACCTTAGTAACTGAGGTGAGGTTTCTCGCTTGAACCCAAGACTCAACTCTTCAGCTAGTCTAGTGAGCCAGCTTCCTCGAAGATGGCCCTGTCTCTGCCTCTCAGGTGCTGGGTTACCTGCCTGGCTTTTCCCTGGGTGCTGGGGATCTAATCTGCAGTCCTCTGGCTTGCATGATCACTGAGGCATCTCCTCATCCCCAATATTATCTATCTATCTATCTATCTATCTATCTATCTATCTATCTATCTATCTATCTATCTATC
>PVHP010008320.1:31409-53696 GCA_004024765.1 Zapus hudsonius | reverse complement strand
CTGAAGTCCATTAGGTTCTCCTCAATTATATTAAGCCTGGTGGCAAAGCTAATGAGCTGACTTTGAACTTTTTCAATATGTTGGTCCATCTTTGCTTGCATGACTGACATTAAGATTTCCTCAAGATCTGTACCAGTATGAGCAGGGTTTATTGTCTTGTCTTCCTGGGCCTGACTCTGCTCACTCTCTTTGGTGGCATTGTTGTTGCCATTTGGCATGGTTTCCTCAGCTGGTGATATATTCTTGCGTTGAGGTCTGCCCATTTCGATTCCAGTTGAGTTGATTGATGGGATGCCTTTAATCTGATTTCCCTTTGCTCGTGTGGTCTGGGAGTACACTGGACTCCACAGGTAGGGTTGAGCACTCACTTGTTTAATCTGTGAGTGTGTGTGCCCTCAGATCACTGGCTGGACTTTGATGGTGATACTGGGGGTACCCTGTTAGAGGAGGCTGTGTGGCTGTGGGGACTAAGTATGCAGAGGGTGGGGTGCCAGGTCCTATGTAGCCTGCTAGGGGGTGCAGGGCCCCTTAGGGGTAAGGTACGATGGGTTAGGGTGTCAGCTGCCTGTCACTGCCGCCCAAGGACTATTTATCACATGGGGAAACCGTGGGAACCAGGTTGCGTGCAAACCACAGGAGCTGGCGGGCACGTGGGGAAACCGCAGGACCTGGAGGTTGGGAATACCTCAGGGACCAGTGCTTGGAGATTACACAGAATCAGTGGGCTGGGGTACCATGGGGAGCCGGGGTTGGGGAAACTGCGGGGGTAGACAGGCGGGGAAAAACCACAGGGGTAAGGTCTCAAGGAAGCCTCAGGGTTCGGTGGGCAGAAAGTACCACAGAGGAGGGAAGAAAAAGAAAAGGGAAAAATAAAATGAAATAAAGGAGTAAACAAGAAAAAAGACTGGCAAAAACCTGAAGCTAATCTTTTTAATAGACTATTTAAAGTATTACATTAAAACATAGGATCACGCTGGATTGTGGTGGTACACACCTTTGATCACAGCGCTTGTGGGGGGCTAAGGTCGGAAGATATCTGTGAGTGTGAGGCCCACTCTAGGCTACAGAGTGAGTTCCACTCAGCCTGTCCTAGAGTGAGATCCTGCCTCCAAAACAAACAACAATAACAACAACAACAAAAAAAAAAAAACCATAGGAAATGCTCTTCACATGGAAGAATGCTATAGATTATACCTTTTGTTTTTTGACTTGTGGATATACTGTGTATGTGGTGTGGCTCTGTGGTGCACATGTGCTCCTGTAGTGGCTGGTGCAGGGTGTCTGGTCTCTGCTCCATTGTTCTACCATCTCATCTTGAGCTGGGGTCTCTTATTTATACCAGAACTTGCTGTTGTTTACGAGTCCAGGTGATTCCCTAGTCTTTGCTGTCCTTAGCTGGAGTGGGGTTAAGGGGTCAAACCCAGCTTTGTGGGATCTGGAGATTCGAGCTCAGGTGATTTCAGGCCCTCATGCTTGTACAGGAAGTGTACTTATCCACTGAACCTTTTCTCTGGCCCTGAACAGACTCTTTATACCAATTAATGCATATAATCTCATAGATGTCCATCATCTTTTTAAAATTATACAACCAGTATAACTATTCTTTATATGAATTAAAAACAAATATTATAATAGGAAACATTTTGTGTAGATAAACATCTAGTATTAAACATGTTAATAACAGATTAAATATATTTCTTTTTTATTAGAAAATTTAATTTATGAACATACTACAAATTGGTTGCATTTCTATCAGGCTATCCTCCCCTTCTCTACTCTCCTTCACTACTCCTGTTCCACAGAGGGCTTCCTTGGGGGTGGGTATCGCTAATCAGTGTGGGGTTCTTTCCTCCCCTTTTTTCACAAGCTTCTCTGAGCTTAGAAAGGCATTTTAGAAATGCTCTGCAGTTTCTTTTCTGCTTTGATGAATGTTGAGTCTCCTCACTGTCTACCACTGTCTCCATCAAGGTCCTCGCAAGTGAGAGTAACATTCATTAAACATTCTTTCTTAAGATTAAAGCTTGTATTAGAGAATAAAACAAATTATGAGTTTTTTGAATCACTTTCATTGTAATAGGCAATTTTCCTGACTAATAATAATTGACCTGAGATTTTTTTAAATATATATGGATATATATAAATAGGGTCTTACTGATCTAAGACACTATTGGTTTTAAGGCAATTACTGGATATGGTTGTACATGTCTCTAGTCCCAGCACTGCAAAGGCTGAAACAGTAGGATCTTGTGTTTAAGGCCTGTCTGGGCTACATGACTTTTATCTCGAAGGGGGAGAGGAGCCAGGGAACCAGGCATCATTTTATATAAATTGAAAAATGACAATTCATTGCCAATTACACAGGAAAGAAATAATTTGTAAGAAGCCGTGAAAATTGAAAGGTCTGTTGTGGAAGTGATGAATATCTCAATACTGTCTCTATTCCTGAGAAACAAGTTTCTGCGTTTGCACAACTTACAGTCATGTCATTAAGTTAGTTTATCACTACTGAAACCTCACACAGAGCAGATAGCTAGTATTTTCACACACACCCCCTCCTTTATTGGAGGGGGTGTGTGTGAAAAAAACTATTCACTGACTTCATAAATATGCCTGAGGCCTTGAGGGTGGTGGGCCTAGTAGCTTCATACATGGTCTCACACAACTCAGGCTGGGCTCAGCTGAAGCTGGTCATGATCTCCTTGATTGTCTTGCCTCTACCTCCCAAATGCTGGGATCATTGGCATGTACCATGGCCTAGCATTCTTCTTTTTCAAGGCAGGAAGGGTCACTCTGTCCTGGCTGACCTAGAGCTAGTTCATTCTTTATCCCTAGGCTGGCCTCAAACGCATGGCAGTCTTCCTACCCTCAGCCTCCTGAATGCTGGGATTAAAGTTATGTGCCATCATGCCAGGCTAGCAGTCTAGTCGGATGGTAAATATAAACTCAGTATACATTTACTAGATAACTTTATTACATTATTCTGTGTAGCATTCACAAAATTATGTAATTACTGGTCTCCTTGTTCAAACAGTCTTAAGTTTAGATATAAAAATCTTTACATTTTTTCAGATAATAAACAAAATTTAATTATTCTTTGCAAAATTAGTCATTCTGGTATTTAAGAAATCATGTAAACCCTGTCTTTAACTTTTGTGGCAGTAAACATAAGATTTGATTGATTGATATGTACATGTGCATATGTGGTATGGTGTGTGGTGTGGTGTGATGTGAGTGTAACAAATGTGCACATGTGTGGAGACCAGAGAACATCAAAGTTTTTTTTGTTTTTTTTTTTTTTGCTCACCTGCCTGTTTCTTCACTCAACCCAGAGTTGCCATGTTTTTTGGTCAGCAAGCCCCAGAGATTCTCCAGGCTCCATCCCCCATAGATCTGGGTTACACATGTGCACAGCCATGCTCAGCTCTTTACTGTGGATGTTGGGGAGTTGAACTCAGGCCATTGAGGGCCTTTCCTTTGCACGTGCCCTTCCCTGCTGAGCTATTTCCTCAACTCCTATTCGATATTGTTAAATCCTCAATCTCCTGAGTTGTGGTGTCATGAGCCTTTAATCCCAGCACTTGGGAGGCAGATGTAGGAGGATCACTGTGAGTTTGAGGCCAGCCTAGAACTACAGAGTGATTTTCAGGTCAGCCTGGGCTACAGTGAGACCCTACCTGGAAAAAAAAAAACAAAAATAAAAAATAAAAATAATGTGGTAACTATAATGACTTAGAAAACTAATCCACAAAAGGAAAGAAGTAGGGTTTTCCTTTCATTAGCTACACTGCTAATAACCATTGTTAAATTTTATTGTGTTCTTTTTGTGCACATGCGTGTATCACTCACTGTTTTTTGTTTGTTCTGAGATTGGGTGCCAGTGTGTAGTCATGTAGGCCTGGGAAACTGTCTCGGCCTCCTTAGGAGGAGGAGTACCGGCGTGTATTGCACACCCAGCTATATAGTACCTTTTACAATAATGTTGCTTTTTGAATATAACTGTAACATTGTCTTTTCTAGCTCTGTTTAGTTCTTCAGGAGATGATGGTGCATCAGTTTCTTGTTGTTTGGCTTTTTTGTTCTTATTGTTTTAGTGAAATTACTGCTGGTTTTTAAGCCACTTCTTGAGGCTTGTAGCTTTATCTTTCCTATACCTGTTACAGATTGAAATTATCTACTGTTTTCCTTCTCTTCAAAACACAAGAGCTATCTTAAACATAGTAAGTTTTTCTCTGCAAAATGCTGTTGGCTAGAATTAGACTAATGAAGTAAAGGCTTTTAAGTATTTTGTGAGTTACTTTTAGAAATTCATACCTCGCTCTAGCCCAGACTGACCTGGAATTCACTATGTAGTCTTAGGTTGGCCTTGAACTCAGTGATCCTCTGTAAACTCACACTGCCTCCCCAGTGCTGGGATTAAAGGTATGTGCCACCATGCCTGGCACTTTTAGAAATTCTTGAATTAATTGTAAGATATAAATATTAACAAGAAGGCCCACATTTTAAACTATATTTTCTTTACTCTTTAATAGGATTTTGTCACATTTCTTAGATGATTTTTTGCTTCTGACTTCTATCACAAAATTCAAATTGTCTTTGTCTACTGTTGTCTACTTAGTGCAGGCTGTGGAAGAACAGGTGCCATTTGTGCGATAGACTACACGTGGAACTTACTCAAAGCTGGGGTAAGCATCATTCTGTAAGCATTCTACCTAGTTGGTTGTTTTCAATTTTTATATTATAGTAAACTATGCCACATATTTTCTTAAACACACTACTTTGTCAGAATTAGTTTACCATTATAGTAAAAAAAAAAAAAAGTGTGAGTGTTACGTAACTGCCTTGAATACCAGACAGCAGGGTAAGCATGTGGTGCCAGCTGACTGAGTACCTACCTGTATCAGGGGTGTAACCGACTTATTCAGGTAAAGAAGTCTCAGTATAGTGTACTCTACTTAGTAAATATTTTTACCTGTGTGGTTAAAAATGCTGACTATGAAGCCAAATTGCTCAAGTTAAAATTCTGTCATTCAGTAGCTGTGGGATTTAAATGCATTGTTAATTTCCTGATGGTATATTAGGTTTGTTGTTTCTACCACTATTAATTCTGAGAAATCATGTTTGATACTATTGAGATAAACAAACACGACACAGTTCTTTGTGTGTCCATATTGTTCTTTTGCTGGTTCCATACTGGTTTCATCCTTCATACCTTTGTAATGTCTATGAATCTATAGGATCAATACAATGGCTAATTTATTTTCCCTTTTTTCCTAAGTTCTTTTTTCTTCTATCATCTTTTCATTTTTTATTTTTCCGAGGAAATATTTAAGCTTTAAGTGATTTCTTGAGAATCTTTCTGAGATTAAATTTTATTGTTCTGTTTTTCAAAAACTAATCATTTCTTTATACATGAAATTTTGAAATGAAACAAATTACTAAGATTTTATTTTAACATGAAAGTCAAATTTTAAAAATGGAGTAGCCATATTTAAATGAATACCAACGAACAAAAAAAGTTGTATATTTTGATCATAAGTTCAATTTTATTGTATTTGATTTAATATAAGTATAATCGTAGGCCTTAGGTAGGAATTACTATAAAAATACTTCAGTGTCTCTAAAGACTTCCAAGCTGTGGACCTTGGGATCATTCTTAACTCTTTCATCTTCCTCATTGCTCCAAAATGTTCTTATTGATCACCAAAATCTAATACTGTGCCTCAATGAAGCTCCACTAGTTTTGCCCCAGTGTAGGCAGTCATCTTCCCTGCTACTAAAATATTATGTCTGCTGATGTGGGGATTGTCTTTTGCAGGCATCTGAATGCCAGATGTACAAAGAATTGTCTAGGTGGTTTTGTGGTCATTCCCTGGAGATGAAGCTACAGGATCTGTGTTTTCACTTACCTCTTTGAGCTGGTTCTTAACCAGTCCAAAGAGACTTTAAGAGAGATTAAGTTGAAATACTTAATTTGATATCAGGTAGTCTTATCTCTTCTCCTTTGAGAATTTTCTTTCTTTCTGTCAGCTTTAGGCTTTATCTACATCAACCTTCTTAGTTCTCAGCTTGGCATTGTGGCACACCTTTAGTCCCAGCACTTGGGAGGCTGAGATAGGAGGATCACTGTGAGTTGAGGCCAGCCTGGAGCTACAGAATGAATTGCAGGTCTGCCTTGGCTAGATTGAAACTCTTTCTCAAAAAAAAAAAAAAATATATATATATATATATATATATATATATGACTGGAGAGATAGCTCAGAGGTTAAGACTTCCAGCAAAGCCTAACAACCAGGGTTTGATTCCCTAATAGCCACATAAAGCCAGGTGCACCAAGTGGCACATGCATCAGCTAGAGGATCTGGTGCTCCCATATTAATTCTCTTCCTCTCACTTTCTCTACTTGCAAATAAATAATTATTAACAAAAAACTTCTCCAGATACATTTTATACTCAACCTATATGGCTGTATATATTTCCTACACTTTTTAGTGTCCAGCTTAACTGCCACTTCAGCTATCAGAGTTGTTGGTCTATTTTCACTACACCAAAATCATGCTTTGGCAGGATATTTGTTCACACCAGGATGAGCTGTTTTTCCACAGTGCCATGCACAGTCTGGTAGGCAGTACTCTGCAATTGCAGCTGCTCAACATGTATCTAAGTCTCCTTGAAAACCTGATGAGTATTTTACTGTTTTCTGAAGTTGTCCACAGTTTACATGCTAAATTCTTTGTTTTAGAAAATACCAGAGGAATTTAATGTGTTTAATTTAATACAAGAAATGAGAACACAAAGGCATTCTGCAGTACAAACAAAGGTATGGTTGTTTCTTTAAATTTATGAAATATATTTTATATGTTGCTTTCCAATGTTGTCTCATTGTCTTTTCCCTGGTTTTTATTTATCTAATAGGAGCAATATGAACTTGTCCATAGAGCTATTGCTCAGCTATTTGAAAAGCAGCTACAACTGTATGAAATTCATGGGAGCCAGAAAATTGTTGATGGAGTAAGTGTTCTTGGCCTGTTAATTTTAACAAACAGTGAAAAGCAAGTTTGTAATAAGATATCTAATATTTCCCATAAATTATCTTGTGTTATATCTAACTTGAGAATAACTATGACAGGTATTTTTATCTAACTTAGATTTTATGAAATCATTTCCTCACTTAACTCCTCATATTAAGATAGGTATTTAATGATCCAAACAAATTAAATAATTTAAAATGCAGATAGAAATTATATGTCACAAGTTACATATTTGATTATTGTGTTAAGTATAGACTGCTTTTTAAAGACTTCACTGCATTGTCCTCTTCTTCCACCTCCACAAGTAATTGTTAGCTGATTTTATCTGAGTTTTATTGTTCTTGACATGATAGTATAACATTTTGTAGTCATTTGTGTATACTATATTCTATTTTGTGATTAATTTGCAGGGAGGGAGAGAATGGGTGCATTGGGGCCTCTTGTTGCTGCAAACTAACTCAGATGTGTGTACCTGGCTTTAGGTGGTTACTGGGGCATAAAACCCAGGCCATTAGACTTTGCAAGCAAGTGCCTTTAATCTCTGAACCATCTCCTCAGCCTCTCTCGTGTTTTTTTGAGACAGTCTTGCTATGTACCCTAGGCTGACCTCAAACTTGAGACCCTCAAGTTGGCATTAGCTTCCTGAGCTGGGATTAGAGGCACGCTTCACCATTCATCACTTACTACTACATGGTTTTTAACTAAGCAAGATTATAGGGCCACCCATTAAGTAAGTCCCTTTTTGATACCTTGTAATTCATTGTCATTTTAACCTTAAAAGATCTTATTAGGTATCCAAACTTTGACTTAACAATTATTCTGTATTTTATCATTTGCATTTCCACCTATACCCATAGCTACTTGTCATGTTTCTTTTCTACATATAATTGGCATGCCCTTAGATATTTTGTTTGGTGGGCAAAATTAATTTACATCCTTATCAATGATCTATGTGATACGGCATTAAATTTTAGGAAAAGAGATGCAATATTTATAACTATTTTTGTTTTCCCCATTAAATTATTTTAATTCCCACAATATTTGTTTGAAATGCCTTGGTTTACCAAATGAGAGGTTTTTTTTTAACTAAATGCTGCTCTCAGTGCATTAAGTTAATCTAATGCCAATCCATGAGTGTTAGTAGCTCTGTACGTTTATATTAGCCAAGTTATGCTTTCAAGAGATTTTTTTTTTTTCTTTTTGGGACAGGATCTTACTGTATATCCCAGAATGACCTTGAACTCTCAGTTTTCTTAGCCTCCAGAATGCTGTGATTACAAGCACACGCCACGGTGCCTGGCTTAATTTCAGGCTTTTAAGACTTACATATGCCTTCATTAACAGAAGAATCATGGTGCAACAACTGGCATCTCTTCTTCCCTTGAATTAAATCCTGCTGTATAATCTATTCTGTATCTAGCCGCCTATTTTATAATATGGAATAGGGTGTGTATTTCGTATAATTTAATTTCAAAGTTAAGGTTTTTCTATTTTGGAAACAGGTGATTTAGACTACTTCTAATTTTTACATTTAAAAAATATACAGAAAATTCTGGGCTGGGGAGATGGCTCTGCAGTTAAAAGGTGCTTGCTTGTAAAGTCTGATTGCCTGGGTTCTATTCCACAGTTCTTAAGTAAAGTCCAGTGCACAAAGTGGTGCATGCATCTGGAGTTCCTTTGCAATGACAAGAAGCCTGTCACACCCATATTTCTCTCTCTCTCTCTCTCTCTCTCTCTCTCTCTCTCTCTCTCTCTCTCTCTCTCCCTCTCCCTCTCTCTTCCTCTCCCTCTCTCTCCCTCTCTTTCTCTCTCTTTCCCTCTCTCTCTCCCTCCCTCTCTAATAAATACAAATATATATATAAATTCTTGCAGTATTTCATTCTTTTTTGTGTTTAATTAATCTTCAGGAGTTCATTGCTCTCTCATTTCCATTTTCCCATTACCTGATCTTCATTGGGTTTTATTCCATAAGCCAATTTGTTTTACTAAATTCTACACTGAGTCTAGTTTTGTTATACATTACATGGTCTGTGTCAGAGGTTTCAAATGACTGAGGACCTGAATATACGGACAGAGACATACCTCGCATAAGATGAGATGGAATAGTACCCAAATAGCAAATAAATGGTTACTTAAAATTCAGTTTTCTTTATCTTTAGATACTAGTGGAATTACACTAATTTCTTGAGATATATACAAGTCGTGAATTCATCAAGATAGGTACATGTTTTGCTAAGTATCATTAGATAATTGTATGAACATTATAGACTATACAAAGTAAGTTGGCTACAACACTAGGCAATATAATTTGTAGGGCCGTCATTGCAGATTTGAATGTTCCTATCTAATGAATTGTTTTTATATATATATTATTGTATATATACATCATGTATATCAATGGATGAATTGGTTAAAATGGAAGTATAGATGGATAGAATAAAAATAGATTGTCATTTTAGCTAACTCAAATTATTTTTCTTGGAAATAATTTTTTCAATATAGATAGATGACTATTAAATTGCTAGATATTCAATGTGTCTACTCTTAAAAAATTGGGAAGAAAATTATCTTAAAATGGTGTAGTTGAATAAAGTGATTTGAAATAGTACTTATTCTGAAACTATGTGGGGAAAGAAACTTGCTTATTTAACTCCAACAACTAAATTCAAAGTTTTTTTTTTAATGCTCTGTGCTGCAGAATTAAAAATTCTATTTGTAAAAATTTTAGTTTTGAATGCTAATTGGTGATATAAGACCCTATCTCAAAAGGCTGGGGAAATGGTTCAGGTGGTAAAGTGCTTACCTAACAAGCATGAAGACCCAAGTGGGGATTCCCAGCACCTGCTTAAAATGCTACTAGGCCTGGGGAGGAGGAATCAGGTGGATCCTGTGGCTTATGGTCTCGCTTATCTAGCTGATTCAGGGAGCTGTAAGTTCAGCAAAGGACCTGATATCAAACAATCACATGCAGAACAGTAGAAGACATCATGCATTAACCTGTGGCCTCCGTCATGCATGCGCGCGTATGTACATGCACACACAAAGTGAAAACAGCTAAACAGCTTCAGTATAGAATTGCTCTACAGGTAGCATATACAGATATCTGAGATATAAGAAGGGTTAAGACTCCCGTTTTCTGGTCCAGAATTAACTGCCTTAGGTAAATATGAAGCAATTCCTGGAAATAAAACTGGTTCTGGGTAATATTTTTATATAATCATTTCACAGTCCTAAATCTCTTGAGATTCTTATTTGCATTGAATTTGTATTATCAATGTGTTAATGTCATAGAACTGTGGCTATCCTAGATGGGCTCTCCCTGTCTTTTGAGTGTCCATTTAGTTAGTAGCTGTGTTCCCTGGTGGAATAGTGCTCCACATGGCTACAGTGGGAGAATGAATCCTAGAACCTGTCTTAAAGTGTGAAGGGTCATAAGAGTCATAGTGTCCAAGAAAGATAACCTAAAAGTCAAGAGTCTAAGCTTTATTTTGCTGACTTTTTCTTCTCTACACATATAAAGTCAGTAGTAGTAGCAATGGTGGTGGTGGTGATACAGAGGAAGAACTGTTTTATTTGATGTTATTATTTTCTTGGGAAATCTGATTTTGGGTTGTGATTTTGTTTGTTTAGGTTTTTTTTTTCTGTAGTTGAATTTGATATGTGATAACATGCTGAAGTATACAATTGACTTTTCAATCTTGGTCATGGTCTGTTCTATGACACAAATCTGTCCTATTGAATTTTGGTCTTTCAGGCTAAAATGCAAGGCCAGAATTTAAAAAAAGTTTGTTACTTGACAAGATTGGCATCTTTAAAGTCAAATGTTTGAGATAATTTAGTTGACACATAGGGAAGAAAAATTATCTTTCTTCTAATTTTAAGGAAGCATTTTCCCCTTCTTTGGCAGAATGAAATCACCACTGAGAATATGGTCAGCTCCATAGATTCTGAAAAACAAGATTCTCCTCCTCCAAAGCCACCTAGAACTCGTAGGTAATGTATGTCTTAAAGGATCCTCTTACCTTACTTACCTAAAAATGCTAAAATCTGACATTTCTAAATCATTCATTTTTAAAAATGTATTGTGTGTAAGTACCATCTGGTGTGTGCGTGTGTGTTTTAGCATGGAGGGGTCAGAGGACAACATCAGGGCCTTCCTAGCCTTCCTGTACATTTAAAGCAGGCAGGGCTCCTTGTTGTTCAGCACTCTGGTCCATGTATAAGGAAATTCTCCTGTCTCCACTGCCCTTGTTGCACTGGAATTACAAAGGCCTACTCCAACTTCCAGCTTTTCTGTGGGGTTTAGGGACTTGACCTCAGGAATTCAGAATTGCATGGCAAATAATCCACTGAGCCATTGCCCACACCCTGTTTTTTTTTTATAATTGTGTTAGGATATAACATATGCATAGCAGTTGTTACCAGTACATTAAAATTTTTGTCCATTTTTTAATGAAATGTTAGTAGCACCCGAATACAGTGACATAGCATTAATTGACTGCAGCTCATGTTTTGAAACATTTTACAGATAAATTTTAGCTGTTCTAAAATATCAGTTTTCTTATAATGGCTGAATCAGTAATCTGCTTGCCAAAAACTGTATACATGTTGAAGAAGCTACATGAAGACCTTTAGTAGCACTGCTGGCAAAGGTGGGCTTATTCTTCTAATTTTTCTTTTATTTTAGTTTTAGAGATATGATATTGCTATATAGACCAGGCTGGTCTTGACCTGGAGTGATCCTCTTGCCCCTCTCTCCTGAGTGCTGGGATTATAGGTGTGTGCCACCTCACTGGTCCCTTCTTTTTCAGTATAACTGCTAAGGTTAGTTATGCAGTTGTATGAAAGGAATATAATCAGAAGGATGTAGTTTCGATCATTTTCATTTAGCTGTGGAATTGTGAACCATTTTTCTAATTCTTAGAATTATTATTTATGTACTGCTCTAAGGGTTAAATAAAACTAATCCCACCTACTTAGGAAACTGAGGCAGGAGGATTGAAAGTTCAAGGCCAGCCTGGGCAACTTAATGGGACCCTATCTCAAAGGAAAGGACCTAAGAAAGAGAGCTGGGTGGTATAAGGTGCATGGGGCCCTGGATCTAATCTCCGGTGTTGGGGAACAGAACTGTTACAATATTCTTATAGTATCTTGTCTTACACATCACTGTACCTAAATTGATTACCTTCCTTTAAAGTTAGATCATGACTGTCCTCCTGCCTCTGCCTCCCCAGTGCTGGGATTAAAGGTGTGAGCCACCATTCCAGTTGTTGTTAGTTTGTTTTTTCTTCCTTTCTTTCTTCCTTTTCTTTTTCTTTTCTTTCTTTTTGGCAAGGAGAGAGGGAGAGAGAAAAAGGTTATACCAGGGCCTCTTGCCACCATACACAAACTCCACATGCATGAGCCACTTTGTGTATCTGGCTTTATGTGTGTACTGGCAAATCAAATTTGGGTCATTAGGTTTTGCATGTAAATGACTTAACTGCGAGCCATCCCTCCAGCCCCTGTTTTTGAGGCAAAGTCTTACTGTATGTAGCCCAAGCTGACCAGGAAATCATTTTGTAGCCCTGGTTGGCTTTGAACTCAGTGATCCTCCTACCTCTGCCTCCCAAGTGTTAATACTAGAGGCGTGCATCGCCATCAGCTGGCCAGAATACTATTTTTCAATGTTAATATTTTTGATATATATATATATGAAACATGTATATATGCCTTCCCTGTAATAAATTTTTAACATGTACTTATAGCCTTGAGATGCCTTTGCTTACTTAAGGAAACCTATGTAGAGGACTTTAGGTCTCAACATTTAAATGTTCAAGATATTGTTGGCTAATTTAAAAAGTCTCATTAATTCTTTCCACTTTGTTATCTACCAAAATTGGCATATTTGGTCCTTTGTGGAAGGAAGCTAGTTGAAATATATAAGGCTGGAGAGATGGCTCAACATTTAAATGTGCTCCTGTGCAAGCATGAGGGCCGGGGGGTGGGTCTGAAAGAGTCCCAAGTTCAAATCTTCAGATCCCATGTAAACAGCTGGGCATAACTGGGAAGGTGGCTCAGCTGTTAAAGATGTTTGCTTGCAAAGCCTGCTGGCCCAGGTTCAGTTCCTTAGCACCCACTTAAAGACAGATGCATAAGTGGTGAATATTCCTGGAGTTCACTTGCAATGGCAAGAGGCTTTAGCATACCCATACCTTCCCTCTCCTTCTCTTCTCTCTTTCTTCCCTCCCTCCCTCTCTGTCTCCCTCTCTCTTTCTCTCATTAATGATTAATATTTATTGAGAGAGAGAGAGAGAGAGAGAGAGAGGAGAGAGAGAGAGAGACTACTGCTCAAAGTGGGAATAGGAAAAGCTAATGGCATCAAAATAAAATAAGCCAGTGTGTTAGTGCACCTGGAAGGCTCGGGTAGGAGAATCACTGAGTTCCAAGTCAGCCTGGGCTACATCGATACCCTACCTTGGGGGGAAAAAAAGCATAAAAAGAAGAGAGACTAGTTGAAAGAAGATGGAATTTAGTGGAGGGAGGGTTTTAGGGAAAGGAGGTGGTGATTATGATGATGATGATATATTTATGGAAGTTGTTCATAAAATGTTTAAAAAGTAAAATAATGAGAATAGGCAGATGATAGAGCAGGACACCCACCTTTGTGCTCCAGCCACTGCAGGCAAGCACACACACCGCCCCCCACACACAAGCAAGAGAAGGAAAAGGAAAGAACAAATACATCTGTATATTTTTTTCTTTAGCTTTTTTGTTACACATAGAAGTTCTAGAATCCTAAAATCCTAAACTGCTAGCTTTAAAGAAAGGATATGTTTCCTACCCTAATATCCTTAATTTTGGTCTTTCAGCTTGTCCATCTAAAAGTCACTGTAGCAAGACTCCCCAGCGTACACCCATATAGTCCACTGCTTTCTTGTGGGTTCTGGAGGAAGTGCACTTTATTATTGAGTCGTCTCTCCAGCCAGTGCGCTAGTGTTTGTGCTTTCAATCCTTTTCTTGCCAATTCTTGGATTGCTTCCTTCTGCTGTAGAAAATATTTTTGATCTTAGATGTAATTTTAAAAATTACCAATAGAGGTCAGAAAAGGTAGAGTACAAGTAAAGCATCCTTATTCTATAGTTTAAGTAATACAAAATATGCCACAGTTTTTAGTTTAAAAGTAGTCATTAGCATTGATACAACAGCTACTATTTACGCTATCACATCTTCCTGGTTTTTATTTTCCAAAGTAAAGTCTCACTCTAGCCCAGGCTAACCTGGAGCTCACGGCAGTCCACCTACCTCAGCCTCCTGAATGCTGGGATTAAAGGGCATATGCCATGATCCCCAGCTCATCTTCCTCTTTTTTAGATGGGTATGTCTTCACTGTTCATTCTGTAGGTTGTTTGATATGTTAATAGTAGACTCTATAATTTCTCAGTAATCTTGATCCACATGGATTTTATACATAGCTGATTCCAAGAAAATTTAACTTTACTTGGCTGGCAGAATTGAGCTGAAAATACAAATCTCTTACATCCTAGTCCAATATACATATATTTTGATTGTTGTCTATTTTAGTTAGTTATTGGTTACTTGGTTTTATTGTTGTTTGTCTTGTTTTTTTCCTTTTTCTTTTTTCAAGGTGTAGGGTCTCACTCTAGCTCAGGCTAACCTGAATTCACTTTGTAGTCTCAGGGTGGCTTCAAACTCACAGTGGTTTCTCCTACCTCTGCCTCCCCAGTGGTGGGATTAAAGGTGTGCACCACCACTCCTGGCTTTGTGGGGGTTTTTCCCCATCTTTTCTATATATAATTGCAGGTGTACACATGCTCTGGTGCTTGTGTGGAGATCAGAGGTCAATTCTGGGTGTCAGTCCTAGCCTTCCACCTTTCTTAGACAGGGTCTATCCTGTCTCTGCCTCCTATCTCACTGGGAGCTTGGGGTTCAGATACTAGCATTACTGTATCCAACTGTACATTGGCTCTGAGCATCCAAATTTAGGGCCTCATTCTTGAGGAGAAAGTGCTTGTACAAAACTATCCAGCCTCAGGTTGGTTGGTTTTTGAGACAGGGTCTCACTGTGTATGTAGCCTGGGCTGGTCTTGAACTCTCCATCCTCCTGCCTTCCATCTGGAGTGTGGGCTCTCTGTGCCATGCACCACTGTGCCTGGCTTCCAAGTACTTTCTTTTTCCCTTTAATTAATGTGGTGTTGGCCTGTAAGAAGGATAATAGTGACCTATTTGTGGGTGTTGTTTTTTTTTTTTCCCTTTGGTGCTAGGGATTGAACCTTAAATCTCTTACATACTAGACATACACTCTGCCACTGAGAAATCTACACCACCCCTTCCAGGTCTTTTTTTTCTCTTTTTTTTAAGTGCTGTGTTCTGACTTTGCAGTTGTGTTTTTCTTTACACAATCTAATAATTTCCATCTAATTTTGAGCCAGCCCTGAATGCACCCAATCTTGACAAGATAAAGTAATTTTTTTAATTTCCAAAAAATATCAGTTTGAGACAAAAGTCTTACACTCTTTTGCTTTAAAGATTGGTCAAACAAATATAAATTTTCTTTATTATAAGGGCCAGAGTTTAATTCTAGGCTTATCTTCTAGTCTCTCTATTCTTTTTTAGGGACTCAAACTATGGTATTCATTGGCTTTTTTCCCCCCCTAGGACTGGCATAATTTCTAGTATGTGATAGGTCTCAGGTACTGCTTTGCTTGTGAAAAGTTTAAAAAAATGTCCTATTTGAGAATAAGTAAATTTAAAAATAATAGCATTGTGCAAGTTATACTGTATTGAACTAGTCTGAGTATCTGGAGCTTTTACATCAGAATTCTTTGGAAAATTTGTTTGAAAAAAACTGGAAATAGAAAATAGTATGTAGTATATACTTTTTGTGAATGGATTTGTAATCAAGTGTCTTGAGCTCTGCTTCAACCAACTTTACATTACAAATAAGCAGAAAATTATGAGTGTAGTGATTAACCAAATTTGAGTAGCCAGGAATGAGTTTAGTATGCACATGATGTTAGTGTTTTGCTCAGACAGCCCCTTCAAGTACTGATAAGACTACTAGAAACACTTCTGGAAAGTGGGAAGTATATTAATTAACTAAAAGAAACAGACTGAGGAAATGGCTCAGAGTTTAAAGGCTCTTGCTTATAAAGCCTGTTGGCCCAGGTTCAACTCCTCAGTCACTTATGTAAATCCCAACGAGCATTTGTTTGCAGTGGTAAGACATACTGGTGGACCCCTGCACGCGCACATACACAAACATACACACACATGCAAATAAATTTTAAAAAATTTTAAATGTTTTTTATTTTTAAAAATATTTATTCATTGAGAGAGAGAGAGAGAGAGAGAGAGAGAGAGAGAGAGAGAGAGAGAGAGAGAGCGCGCACCAGGGCCACCACCTTGTGGGTCTGGCTTATGTGGGTCCTGGGGAATTGAACCCGGGGCTTTAGGCACTGGAGGCAAGTGCCTTAACCGCTGAGTCATCTCTCCAGCCCAATAAATTAAAATTTTTAAGAATGAAAAGAAACCTAACAAACTTGAACAAGCTAAAATTTACTTTTTCAAAACAAGTTTGCCTTACTGTATGTACTTCTTAAGCAGCAACTAGAGAATTAGCACACCAAAATGAGGCAGGGTAACTAGGAAAGAGCCATATTGTGCCTGGGAAACAAGCAGGCCTAGAACAGAGGTTCTGTGGTCCAGAGGAACCAGGGGATCACTCTGGAGCAGGTGGCCAGAATCTACAGGAAAGTTAGAGGACTGTTAGGATAATACGTAGAGAACTAACCAGTTCTAGTAGTTCGGAGGCTAACAATGAGGAAGAAAAAAAGAAGTTATAGAAGGAAGGAAATTATGGCATCATAAGTGTGAATAATATCCAATTCATAGTTATAAGATTGACCTAGCCAGAACTCTAGATATGACTACAAAGGTGGAATAGGAATAATTCTATAGTAGGAAGACTGTATACATTGTGTAAAACAAAGATGTCAATTGAT
Source organism: Zapus hudsonius (assembly GCA_004024765.1). Classification (NCBI taxonomy): domain Eukaryota; kingdom Metazoa; phylum Chordata; class Mammalia; order Rodentia; family Dipodidae; genus Zapus; species Zapus hudsonius. Next base: position 36,664 of record PVHP010008320.1, on the reverse strand, counting down.
AAGAGTGTGAACGTTTTGAAATAATTGTGGTAAATCTTAGAAGTAGCTGTGAAAAGAAGTAGATGCCTCTAATGGAAGATGGTGGGGAAGACTACTGTTTTTCTATTAAAAGTCTTACATGACTTTTTTTTTTAAACAATTGCCTTGATCAGCATTAAATATTCAGTATAACAAATAATAGCTTTTGTTTATAACCATATCCTAATGTGTTTTTATTTAATTGTCTTTGGTACATAATTATCAACTTATTTTTCAAACAATAGGCCTTCTTAAAATCCTGTGTTGTTTTGCAGTTGCCTCGTAGAAGGGGATGCTAAGGAAGAAATACTGCAACCACCAGAGCCTCACCCAGTGCCACCCATTTTGACACCTTCTCCCCCTTCAGCCTTCCCAACAGTCACTACCGTGTGGCAGGACAATGACAGATATCACCCAAAGCCAGTGTTGCATATGCTTTCATCAGAACAGCATCCAACTGACCTCAACAGGAACTATAATAAGTCAGCAGACTTTACAGGGAGAAACGAATCGCCTATTGATCAGATAGATAAAAAATTGGAGCGAAATCTAAGTTTTGAGATTAAAAAAGTCCCTCTGCAAGAAGGACCGAAAAGTTTTGATGGAAACACGCTCTTGAATAGAGGACATGCAATTAAAATTAAATCAACTTCATCTTGCATAACTGATAAAATCTCTAAACCACAGGAGTCCAATTCAGGTGATGTAAACACTGAGGATGCTCCTCAGAATTCTTGTGTGGACTGCAGTGCAGCACAGTCACACAGAATTCCCGTTTCTTCACCAGAAGATTCGCAGAGGAATCCAGACACACCTCCACGGCCAGACCGCTTGCCTCTTGATAAGAAAGGACAGGTAACGTGGTCATTTCATGGACCTGAAAATGCCACATCCATATTGGATTCATCTGACAGCAAATCCCCAGATAACCATTCTCAAACTATAAAAACTGGGAGTGTAACCCCAAACCCTACAGCAGAAGTTGTAACCCATGATTCTGGGGACCATCATAACAGCTCCCCTCTATTGCGAGCACCCCTTAGCTTTACTAATCCTCTTCACTCGGATGATTCTGACTCGGATGAAAGGAACTCCGATGGTGCTGTGACCAAGAATAAAACTAATATTTCAACAGCAAGTGCCACCGTTTCTGCTGCCGCTAGTACTGAAAGCATTTCTACTAGGAAAGTATTGCCAATGTCCATTGCTAGACATGGTTTGGCAGGAACAATACATTCAGGTGCTGAAAAAGGTAATGCAGTGTCTAACATTTAAATAACTTTACCATTTAGAGGTCACTGTTCTAACGAATTTAGCTCTGTTATTTCATTATGATTTATTCCATATGACACACTAGACGTTGAAAGTTTTAGTTAACATAGCTTTTTAAAGTTTAAATTATTGTCACCTTAATTTGATCATTGTATTTAATGAATTTTATTTTTCTAATATATTTCTATTGTTATAAATCGAAAATTCCTTTTTTTGTTCTGCATTTCAGCCCTTACTGTTTCGTGTATGTTAAAGATTTGTGTGACTGAATACATAGAGATAGTTTCGGAAAGGTGAATAGTGACACAAATGTTGCAGAATGGGACCGTCTCATGCGCTCATAGTGAGGAGACTCGATACTTACTAAAGCAGTTACTTAAATGCTCACAGCCTTAGTATTTCTAAGTGACACATGCACTCAATTCCCAAGACAGGTTACTATTTTATTGTAATCTTTGGAGATAGGGTCTCCTTATGTAGCTCTGGCTTACCAGTAACTCAGGATCCTCCTGCCTCAGCCTCCCTAGGACTGGGATTACAGGTGTGTACCAACCACCTTCCCAGCATAATATTGGTTCTTGAAGCATCTCCTGCATCTGCTATAAATCATTATAAGATCAAACATGCAAACATGGCTGCTATGTACTAGAGGCTGTTTAGCAACATAAGTGCTGTGAACTTGGAAAACTACTTTTTATTTCTAGTTTATACTGTGGCACTTTTATTTCCTGTATTCACACATGCTGTTTTTGTCTTGAGAATGTGATTGGATAGACTTGATGAGAATCTCTGCAAATTTTGAAGTTAATAGAATTGTTTCTTGATCTTCAGAAGATCTTAGTTCCATAATTACTACTTTGACAGTTTTTTTGTTTTCATGCCAGTAGTTGAGAGATGATTTTCACAAAGGCAAGGGCAAACTTTGCTGTGGAAACTTAACACAACTGCCATAATTTAAAAAATTTATTTCTGGTTGTTTTTGTTTGTTTGTTTGATTGATTGATTGTAGGGTCTCTCTTTAGCCCAGGCTGACCCGGAACTCAGTCTGTAGGCCCACCCAGGCTGCCCTAGAATTCAAGCAGTCACCTTCATAGCCAGCCTGTAACTAAAGAAAATACATAGATAGAAAATTTTAATTTGGATTTTATTTCAGGTTCCTTTGTTTTAATTTTATTTAGCTATTGTGCATGTGTGTGTGCACCAGGTCCTCTTAGCACAACAAATGAGTGCTGGGTGCTTGTACCACTTTTTGCATGTCAATTATGTGTGTGGTTTGGGAATTAAACCCAGCTAGCAGGCTTTGAAAGCAAGCACCTTTAAATGCTGAGTCATCTTTCCTGTTCCTTTGTTTTTAAGCTGTTGACTGGAATAGAGTTTGATAAGAGCAGGAAGGATGTACAGCACAACATGCTCAATAAGAATTACTGCCACAAATCCTGGCATGGTGTCTCACACCTTTATTCCCACTAGGCCAAGGTAAAAGGACTACCCTCTGTATAAGACTAGCTTGGCCTAGAGTGAGACCCTACCTAAAAAAAAAAAAAAAGAAAAGAAAAGAAAAGCCAGGCATGGTGGCACATGCCCTTGATCCCAGCACTCAGGAGGCAGAGGTAGGATTGCTGTGAGGTTGAAGCCACCCAGAGACTGCATAGTGAATTCTAGGTCAGCCTAGGATAGAGCAAGACCCTACTTTGAAAAACAAAACAAAAAAAGTTATAGCCACCAGCTAGGGAGATAGTTTAGGGATAAGATGCTTGCCCAAGTTTGGATCTCCAGAACCTACACCAAAAACAGAAGTGGTGCATGTCTGTAATCCAGTGTGCCTGCAGCAAGATGAGAGGTGCAAGAGAATACTCAGAAGCTGGCAGGCCAGCTGTAAGAGACATATACAACACACACAGTTATTGCCACATGACTAGTCTTGTGGTAGTTAGTTTCTCTGAAGTACAAAATATTGCTGGGGAAGGTGTTTGCATGTCTAATCTCAGCATTCAGGAGGCTTGATGTAGGTGGATTGCCATGAGTTCAAGTTCAGATAAAGTTAAACTATATGCTAGGGCATTTAGCTATCCAGGAAGAAATATGCAGTTGAAAAGCAAGGACCATAATTAGAAACTCTTGTGCTGAGGAGATGACTCAGCTGGTAAAGGTGCTTGATTGCAAAGCCTACCGGTGCATACTCATTTCTCCAGTACTCACATAAGGCCTGATGCAGAAAGTGGTGAATGCATCTGGGGTTTTAAAAGAAAAGAAACAAAATGAAACTATTAAATAAAAGGTACAGGATGTCTAAGATACATGGGAAATACTTAGAAATATATAGAACTGTCCTTTCTTTTTTCTCTTTGCTTAATGCCAGTATTATGTATCCATTTACTGACACAACCATCACTTTACTGTGAATTGTTAGTAACAAGAGGGCAAGGAGAAACAAACTGGTGGCTCATTGTATTTATGCTGTCACTGTTGAATAGGTTAATAGTTTTTTGGTGGCAAGAAGAGACTTGTGGGGCTGGGGGATGGCTCAGCGGTTAAAGGCACTTACTTACATACATGTCCCATGTGTCTAGTTTACAATGGCAGGAGGCCGTGGCACACCCATTCATATTACTCATTTTTCTCTCATAAATAAATAAAAAAAATTTAAAGAGAGTTCTAGCTGGGCATGGTGGCACACACCTTTAATCCCAGCACTCAGGAGGCAGTGGTAGGAGGATCACTGTTTGAGGCCACCCTGAGACTACGTAGTGAATTCCAGGTCAGCCTGGGATAGGGTGAGACCCTACCTCAAAAGAACAAGACAAAACAAAATTTAGTATGTGTGTATGGTTGTGTGTGTATACACTTGCATGCCATGATCTTTTGCCAGTGTAAACTCCACACACATAGGGCATTGATCCTGGGCCATTAGGTTTGCAAGCAAGTGCCTTTAACCACTGAACCATCTCCCCAGGACAGGAATTTTTTTAGTACTATCAAGAATGTTCTCATTTAGTTTAGATAAGATTGGTAATTTTTTATAATATGTCTGAATTTTATATATTTAATTTAGATGTTGATGTTAGTGAAGATTCGCCACCCCCCCTACCTGAACGGACTCCGGAATCTTTTGTAGTAGCAAGTGAGCATAGTGAGTGTCTTTTCTGTTTCTACTTTTACTTTATGCTCTAGCAATAAACTCTGGAACACACGGCTGGTTTTTATCTAGCAACTATTACATGGAATGGTTAAAGTCAAGCAGGTTTGAATTGATGCTGGCATGCTTTTAATTACTATTTGAAAAATCCCTTTTTTATCCTTCTAAGATTGCTAAAATGACTGCTTTTGCATTAGTCACATACTAGAATTTAGCTGAAATTAAAAATGTATTTGCAGTTTGTCTTTTCAGTCATTAAAATAACATTTGTGAGAACACTTATTGCTTCACTTTTTAGTATAGGTTAGTGAACACTTAACCTAGGTTGTGGGTAAGAATTGGTCAATTGCTATATATAAAAACTTATACTGCATTTGCATTACAAGTTTAAAGTCTATAGATCACAATAAATAGTTTAATTTGTTAAAAATTTCAACTTTAAGAACAGAAACTTGGGAATTTTCTCAAATTAATAAAAAGTAAACTTATGAAAAGATAGTTTCTACAAATGTATAGGATATGTTTTGTTGGTATTATGCTGCAAAAAAATTCAAGGATTAAAGACAATTTTAATGTTAAGATTTTGTTTTTCTCAGCTACACCTACAAGGTCTGAATGGAGTGAACTTCAAAGTCAGGAATGGTCTGAAAAAAGAGAGTCTGAGGTGAGTCATTTGGGGATTGGAATAGCTATGGCTTTATTTTTATTTAATATTTTTAATGCTAATAGTTTGTTATCAGTAACATAACACTATTAGCAAATGTCATAGCATTTCATTGACAAGCTCCAAGCACATACACAGTGGTACACCCTGATCATAGTCCCCTTC
>PVHP010008320.1:0-31309 GCA_004024765.1 Zapus hudsonius | reverse complement strand
TTAAAGGCATGCACCACCATTCCCAGCTCTACCTTATTTTTTAAAATATTTTTTAGAATTTATTTGCTGGGGGTGGGGAGTTGGAATGGATGCCTGAATGGGTGTGCCAGGGCCTCCTTGCCCCTGCAAATGAGCTCCAGATACATGCACCACTTTGTGCATCTGGCTTTATTAGGGTACTGGGAATTGAACCTGGGCCAGCAGGTTTTACAAGCAAACACCTTTAACCACTGAGCCCATCTCTCCAGCCCCTTTGCCCTTTTTTTTTTTTTTTAAATTATTTATTTATTTGAGAGAGAGAGAGAGAGAGGGAATGGGTATACCATGCCCTAGTTCTTTTGAGAGAGGGTCTCTTACTGAACCTGGAGCTCACAAATTCAACCAGATTACTGAGGAGAGGACTCAGCTGGTAAAGGTGCTTGATTGCAAAGCCTATTGGTTCATATTCAGTTCCCCAGTACTCACATAAGGCCTAATGGACAAAGTGGTGCAACTATTACAAGAAATGATTAAAGTCCATCAGGTTTGAATTGAAGTTAGTGGGGGGGGGGGGGTCTCACCCTGTCCCAGGCTGACCTGAAATTCACTGTGTAGTCTCAGGCTGGCCTTGAACTCTAGTGATCCTACCTCTGACCCCTGAGTGCTGGGATCAAAGGCATGCAGCACCATGCCCAGCTTCAGTAACTTTTCCAAAGCTCACATACTTTGCCAGTGAGCCCTGGGGAGCCTCCTGACTCCACCTGCCCAGCATTGGGATTACAGGCATGCATCACTTGCCTGGCTTTGCACATTGTTGCTGCTGTAGTTCATGTTCTCATGCTTTCATGGAAAACACTTTATCAACTGAGCCATCTTCCAATCCCCTAGTCTGCGATTTTTGATCAGCACTAGTTAGCTAAGATTTCTCCCCCCTCCTCCTGTTACTTCCTCCCTTTCCTTTTGTCATGGCCTCATGTAGCCCAGGCTGGTATCAAACTTGCTATGTAGCCTAGGCTGCCCCTGAACTCCTGATCCTCCTGTGTTCACCTCCTCTGTGCTGAAATTACAGGTGTACATCACCACACCTGGCTATTATGCCAAGATTTATAAGGAAAAGCATATATAAAGTATAAGATATAAAACTTAAAAAAAAAGAGCAACCTGACCCTATATTAGGCCATCTCTTCTCTCTACTAATTGATCAAGATGCTTTTGAAAGTTGTAAATTATACTTTAGATCTTAACAGAGATATGAGCAGGACTTTATCATAACCCTACTGGCTACCTTCTGTTTCTTTCACATTCAGAAAAGATTGGGGGCTGGGGAGATGGCTCAGTGGACAAAGCCTGTGCTGCACAAGCACGGTGACCTGAGTTTGGATCCCTAGAACCCACATAAAGCCAGGCTGTACAGTGAGATGGGAGTCAGAGACAGGAGACTTGTGGAAGCTTGTGGGGTTGCTGGCCTCATGTGTGCAGCAGCAAACAGTGAGACACAGCTTCAGAAAAACATGTGTGTTTTGACATGCATGCCTGCCCTTACACAGGCATGTGCACACAGTGTAGCACTTAAATTCTTAAGCACAATTGAAAACGTCATTGTTATTGTTTTCTTTTCCTTGAGTATTGAAAATCCTGATTAAAAGCCAGGCATGGTGGTGACATGCCTGTAGTTTAGCACTTGTGAGGTAGAGAATAGAGGATCAGGGAGGTCAAGTCAAGCCTCTACATAGAGAGTTGGAGGTCAACCTGGACTATATGAAAATCTTGTTATGTGGGGATCTCACTTGGAAGATGGTTCACTGGTTAAAGGCACTCACTTGCAAAACCTGCTGGCCCATGTGAATCCAGACAAAAGTGGGGCATGCATCTGCATTCATTTGTAGCAGTAGGAGACCCTAGGGTGCCCGTACACACATTTAAGGGAGGGGAGGGATGTAGCTTAGTGTTGGAGCACTTGCCTAGCATACACAAGGTCCTATGTTTGATTGCCAGCACCACCAAAACAAGCTAGAAGAAAAAAAGAATTTTTGATATACTTTTGTTTCTGGGGATATTAAGCCCATATTAAGCTTTGTATTAATTGCTCATAAATGACTTCATTGTAATTGCTATTAAATGTCTTCCTTGTAGGGCTTGATGACCTCTGAAAATGAAAAATGTGGTAAGTTACTAGATTTTCTTTTTTGCCACAGGCTTTATAGATTGATTTGGCGTGTCATGAGTTTGTGCTATTTATTTGGTTATTTCTGTATATGAAGACCTCTAAGATAACTCTTCAGGGATATTTATGTAATATAATTCTTCTAAATCTCACCCATAGATTTTATCATTGATCTGATTTGGAAAAAAAAATTGGTAGTAGTTGCAGGCTTATAAGAAATAAAAGTTACTTTTGGGGCTGGAGAGATGACTTAATGGCTAAAAGTGTTTCCTTACAAAACTTTTCAGCCTGAGTTCAATTCCCCAGGTACCTTCCCACCTACATGCAAATAAAGTTTTTAAAAAGAAATGAGTTACTCTTTTGATACTTGCTGTACATTCTATCTATATAAAAATAGGCAAACAGTATATAGCTCATTGGAACAGCACTTACTTAGCATATGTAAGGCTCAATCTCTTCACAAAAACCAATAGCAAAAACTATAGACGTTAATATCGTTTTAAAGAAATGCTCCAACTATCTACATGATATAAATGTGCCTATTAAAGCTAACTTTTTGTCAGTTATGTACTCAAACCAGTAGTTATAATGCCAAATTAGAAGAGTTTCTGCCATGTAAAATAGGTTTTTATAATTAATTTCTTAATGCCTGACCTTGTGTCACTTCTGACCTCCTAACCTGCTTGATTCCTTCAGTTCACCTGTCATTCCTGTCCTTTTCTCCATGTGCTTTATCGTTTCTTTTTCTTGGCTCTGCCCTGGATCTTGGACCAATGGGTTCTTTCCAATCATAAACTCTGTTGCAATGAAAGCACAAAAGCTTCCATGCCAAGCTGACCTAGATTGCGAACCCATTTTTTGTCATTTTACTTTCTGTGTGGCTTTAGGCAAGTTACATGTTTCTAAGCTTTTGAATAATACTCACTGCTGTCTTAGAAGATCGTGTTGACAGCATAATTAAACAACATAGTTTCAACATTATTTCTGGCACATGGAAAGCCCTCAAATGGTAGTACTGATGTTATTTTATTACTGCTAGGTTCCTGGATATTATATTTTCCTACAGTCTTTCAGATCCATTTTGGATGCATTTTATCCTCAGTATTTCCTGCTTTTTTATGCTCCAGTGGGTATCTTTTTCATGTTCTATGAGTTTTCTAAACCTTTGCCTTTAAAATTATCAGCCGCACTACTGCTTATATGACCTTATGAATGAGAAAAGTGAGATCTTGATACTACATCATCTTTTTCTTGAAGATGGTCCTGAATGCCTCACCGCACACCACTAGTTTGATTTCTGCGCCTCTGCTCTCAGCTTATCCCATTACTAAAACGCTGCCTGTTTTCCTCTCTTTAGGCCAGGACTTTTAATTATTTAAAAAGAAAACTAAATGGGACATGGTGAATGTCTTTAATCCTAGAACTTGTTTTCAATTTCCATAGAAAGGTATTTTATTTATTTTTTTGGTTTTTGGAGGTAGGGTCTCACTCTAGCCCAGGCTGACCTAGAATTCACTGTGTAGTCTCAGGGTAGCCTTGAACTCACAGCAATCCTCCTACCTCTGCCTCCCGAGTGCTGGGATTAAAGGCGTGCGCCACCACACCTGGCTAGAAAGGTATTTTAGTTGCTGTTACGGCCTTAGAATCTAAACACATAGTGTAACTGCTTTAAGGAAATGTAACATGCCAAGATCTGGATTTATGTAATAAAATAACTGCCTAACAGGAATCTCCACACACTAGAGCTTTTGCCTCAGATTTCTAGGCATCCTCATGAATATCTAACATGGGGCTGGGCCTGGTAGCAAATTTTTGTAAATCCTAGTATTTGTAAAGCTGGGCAGGAGCATTGCAAGTTTTAAGGCCTGCCTGGACTATGTAGTATAAGACCCTGTTATAGTTGGCTTCTCTTTGCTGGCAGAAACATCAACCAGTAGCAATATGTAGGAAAAAGGGGTTTATTTTGACATATAGACTCGAGGGGAAACTTCATGTTGGCAGGGAAATGATGGCATGAGCAGAGGATGGACATCAACCTCCTGGCCAGCAGCAGGAGGAGATTGTGCCAAACACTGGCAAGGAGAAGTTGGCTATTAACCCCCAGAAGTCCACCCCAACAACACACATTCTAATTCCAAAATAGCCATCAGCTGGGGATCGAGCATTCAGAACACTTAAGTTTATGGAGGACACCTGAATCAAACCACCACAGACCCTGTTTTACTAAAACAAGTATCTGACATGATTTCCTGTACTCACTACCTTCTCATGTATTAACAGGTGGTCATGAAGTAAACCTTTCTCCTTGATTTTTCACCCACATTACAGCAAAGTATTCTGTGTGAGAGCTATACGGGTTGAGGAGTAATGAGGTCTCTACTTTGCATTTTTAGATCAACCAGAAGGAAGTATTCCCACTGAGACTTGTACAGAATATCCACCTGCTTTCAGTGACAAGAAAGATCAAGAAAGTCTAACAGAGGCCACAGATATTGGTAACTTAATAAAAATTACAATTTTAAAAGAGTTAATGACAAAAGTGAGAAAAGATAATTGGCCATTATTATTCCAGGAATTCCTTTAAGCAATTTTATCCTATGTAGTATTTTTTTTCAGATACTAAAATGATACCAAAATTAAAACATGTAATCAACTTTACAATAAGTTTTAAAAAATCATGTAATCAAGCTCAATTGGTAGAATACTTATTACTTATCAAGCACGCACAAAATCCTGGGCTCATTCCCCAGAATCACATAAAGCTGGGGGTGGTGGTACTACCTGGAACCCTAGCGCTCAAGTGGTACAGGGAAGAGGACCAAAGCACGAGGTCATTCTCAGCTACATGGTGAGCTTGAGACCAGCTGGATGACATGAGACCCTCTCTTTAAATGCTTTGAGCAAAATTTTGTGTTGTAAAGACTAAATTGTCTTACTTGTTTTGACTTTCCTTTGTGATAGAATTGGTTTCAGCTGCTGCTTTCTGTTTTTATTTTTTCTTTTATTTTGAGATGGCATTGAATCCCTGTGTCCAAGGGATCCTCGCTCCTTTCCCGTAGTCACAGGTGTGCGCCATCAAGCCCAATCATAATACTTTGTGAGGAGCATTTAATTCAATTACCCAAGTTAAATATAACTGTCCTGTAACTTTCGTTTGGCTTTAAATTTCCTCTATAATTGTGTTTGTTCCAGAAAAAATGAGAGAATGGATGTGTTCTTAATTGTTGAAAAGTATTTTTGAACATTGACTAGTTACTTTGGCTACAGGTTTTGGTAATCGCTGTGGAAAACCCAAAGGACCAAGAGATCCACCTTCAGAATGGACGTGATTCAGGGAGTTGAAAGACACTTTAAATTATACTGGAAAATTCAAGTGCCACTGAAAGCCAGATTTACAGTATTCCATCTTCCAAATGTGGGACTAACAGCAGTGTAGATTGTTACCTTAATGTTTTTGACGGGACCATCTACCTGCCTTATACTACACTTAGGAAAAAGTATTACATATGGTTTATTTTGTAACTTCAAGTATTATTGCCTTAATGTCTCTTAACCCTGTTACACGCTGCTTGTAGACCTGTTAATATAGTAATACTTTTATGACAAATTGAGTTTAAGGACTACTCCTCTGCTGTTTTATCATGTATGCATCATTTTGTATATGTACAGGGCAAGTCGGTATATAATTTGATAAAGTTGCAGTCATAAAATATTATTAACAGAAGATGTAAGAAATTTTTGCATGTTCTAAATCTTTGTGTACCTTGTTTGTAAATATATTTTGCCCTGAAGTTTTAGAAAATAGTTTCTGAATTTTAAAATTGCTGGATTCATGCAGCCAGCATTGCAGGTTATCAGAGATCAAAGATTGTAATAATAATACATTTTGTAAATTGTAAGCAAAAAGTTATTTTTATATTATATACTGTCTAATTGTTCATCCTAATGGTTCCTGTTTTCATCTAGTCTTGGAGATTCAGTAAGTGCCTTGGAACAATATTGAATTCTCTTAGCTTGTGTGTGTTACTTTAATATTTGAACTCAACCGGGATTAGATGGCTATCAAGATATATGTATGTTTCAGGATATTTGACCTGCCATTAAAAAACAAAACAAAACAATTTTGCAGTGCCTATGCATTGTCTTGTTTTATTAATGGGAAATTAGATCTATTCTTGCTGGTTGGCTTGATCTTAAGTCATGAGTGTGAATGAGGTTTACTCTCTGAACACTTAGTTTAAGACTAGCCTAAACAACATAGTGGTCTAATTTCAAAAAAAAAAAGCTGGGCGTGGTGGTGCCACCTTTAATCCCAGTTCTTGGGAGGCAGAGGTAGGAGGATCACCATGAGTTTGATGCCACCCTGAGACTACATAGTGAATTCCAGGTCAGCCTGGAAAGAGTGAGACCCTACCTCAAAAAAAAAAAGGCTGAGTTAGGAGGATTGCCTTGAGTTTGAGTCCAGCCCGAGCTCTACAGAGTGTGTGTGTGTGTGTGTGTGTGTGTGTGTGTATACATGTGTGTACGCATGCCACAGTTCGTGTGTGGGAATAAGAGGACATCTTCAAGGAGTCTGCTCTGCCATTGAGATAGGGTCTCTTGTTGCTGTGAAGGAACTACAGAGAAACATCGGTCTAGTGGCCTGCAAGCCCTTCCCATTATCATAGGCACCTTAGGATCACTGATATATGAGCCACTTTGCATCTGGCTTTGTGTGGATGCTGGGAAATTGAACACCCTAGCTATCGTGCTTTGCAACGAAGTGTTATTAACTGCTGAGCCATCTCCCCAGCCCTACAAATGTGTTCCTTTGCAAAACTTTGCTAACACTTGAGTTGGCCAGTAAGTTAAAAGCCATTTTAATGGGTATGAAGTAGTATTTGTTGCCTTGTGATCCCAGTAGACATTTACCCCATGAACAGTGAGGGTTAGGGACCTTTGCACATGCTTGTTATTGTGAATATCCAGTTTTGTGAACAACCTGTACAGTTTGACAAAATCAACTAAAGCCTTGTACTTACATATCCTAAAATCGGGCAATTTTGACCCCGCTTTTCTGTTCTGTTTGCCTCTTAACTCTGTTAATTTTTTTTTAAACTATAAGTTCATAAATGTAACTTAAATTGTCAATTATTTCCTTTGACTTTTGATATTTACTTTAAATCTTTGTAAAACCCGACACAATAGTCTTCAAATTTTTAGAAATGTTACTTTTTAAGTGATAAAGCCCTATCTCTGGTGGTGCTAGACAGTTCCATCATCATATGAATATCTTAGCTTCTTACATAAGGGTGACAAGAATGTCACAAAGAATATATTTGGCAATACAGTGTTCTATGTGCCCTGTGTTCACCAAAACATTGTTATGTGGCATGACTATAATTTTACATAAATCTGCAGGATTTAATATATAGTTAAGGTGGTTGACTTTTTTTCCCTTTTGACACATTGCTGTTTAAGAAAATCATCCTTCATTGGAGAACTGGGGATAACAACTCATCATTTGCCCACTAAATAATGTAACTCATTATGGACAGTAAAAAAAAAAAAAAAGAAAAAGAAAAAATCATCCTTTTCCCACTCTTGCATAGTTTTATAAAGAAATAAGTAAAGCCCACAAAGCTAGATTGTTTTATTGTAAATCAGGTGTCCTTTGATTTGAAGGTCAGTTTCTGAAAACTGTTTTCTATCCTATTTATCCTCATGATGGTATTTTAAGTTCTTTTTCTAGCTTTGCCTTCTCCCACTGACTTTTCCTTCAGGGCTCAGGATTGAATCCACTCAGCATAGACAAGCTACATCCTCAGCCCTTTGCACTGAAGCTTTGTCATGACATTTCGAGGTGTGACATTGCGGAGGGCTGATCATGTGGTCATTTGGACTAGCATGAGTGAGTTCTCAGCATCGGGGAGGGAGATGATAATGCTGAATCTTTTGTTTCCAAATACATGAAAGCAAGCGCTCTCTCTCTCTCTCTCTCTCTCTCTCACACTCTCTCTCTCTCTCTCTCCCTTCTCTCTCCCCTCTCTCTTTCCTGCTTAGGGCTATTTCTTACAGCATTTTGGTACACTGAAGCCCCTAGGTTGGATCTATAGCACTGCCAAACAACAATGCTAAAAAATTTTAAAAGGTCTATACTAATGCAAAAATTTAAACACTTCTTTTTTGAAAGAGGTAGTTTATTCTGAGCCAAATATGATTGACCGTGGCCTGAGAACATAGTTGTTTAAGGTCACCTTGAAAGACATGTTTCACTGAAATGTTTGTTTGTTTTTCGAGGTAGGGTCTCGCTCTAGCCCAGGCTGACCTGGAATTCACTATGTAGTCTCAGGGTGGCCTTGAATTTACAGCAATCCTCCTACCTCAGCCTCCCAAGTGCTGGGATTAAAGGTGTGCACCACCACACCCAGCTTCTTAATTTCAGTTTTTAATACTTTATTCTCCAATTTCAGATCTCTGTTAAATAAATTGCCTGTGTTTTCACTCTTTCAGATGGAGAAGTACAGAGGCTTTTTCCTGGATGCTGACATAAATGAACTCAGTAAGCAGTCCTTGTATTTTTGCTACATGTACAGTATAGACATAGACTTGAATAAACTATATTTCCATAACGGATTAGCTACAATCTATTTCTTCTGCAGTTTGTCTTCAAGATGCAGAGATTTTGTACATATATGATGACCAATATTTTATTACAACAAGTGAAAAACAGCTTGGGGTGGGTAGCCAGCGGAAATGGATCTCTGTATTCTAACTACAAGTCTGGACTTTGTTGAATGAGTGGGGGGAAGGGAATTCTAAAGATTCCAGTCATTTTTACTTTTTTTTTTTAACAGCATGACATATGAACTGATACCATGATTGGGTGAATAGGATTTGGGGCTTTAGAACTCATTCTTCAGTTACTGCAGATTTATACCCAAATAGCCAATATGAAATAGAAGATAGCCTAAATTAATTCTTAAAATGTTGATTTGCTATAGGACAAAATAAATGTGTTTCTGATTGAAAAGTTCTATAGTAGGATTAATGGTTTATTAAAAGTACAAACATGTGAGAGCCGTGGTGGGGGAGACTGTCCGGAGGCATGGCACCCATCAGTAACAACACACTTGGGCTAGGAAGACCGAGATGAGTACTAAGATATACAGGATCCCTTGCCACAAGGACTAATACAGACAGCCCACGGAGGAGGATATACAACTGATCAGGGATGGGGAGGGGGGGAATTGGGGAATTCGGGATAACAACACATGGTTTGCCCACTAAATAATGTAACTCATTATGGACAATAAATATATATTTTAAAAAAAGGTACAAACATATAGTTCTACATCTGTGATTTTTCAAGCATTATGCCTTCTAAATTTTAACTGCAATATCATCTACAATATTTGCAATGTCTTCTAAACTAAGACTTTGAAAATCTTAAGTGATTTTCTATATTAATAAGATTTGTATTTAGCTATTCTTGTATTGGAAGTAAGTACACAATGACATTTTGAATGCAGCTTTTAGACAAAAAAATATTTTAATACCAACCTAGAGAAATACCATAGTTCTTTCAATTTAAAAGAAATGGAGATTAGCTGAGATAAATTGGAAAAAAGTATTTTTCAATAAAATTCTGTTTATACATTTCATTGCTTTAAGAAAATGAAATTGCATTTGTAGGGAATTTTCTACTGCAATTCTGATTGACCATGTATTCTTCAGATCTAAAGCTAAAATGAATTGTCCATTTTTAACATAAATTATTCTATCTACCAAAATGATTGCTTTGTTTTTTGAGGTAGGGTCTCGCTCTAGCCCAAGGTGACCTGGAATTTACTATGTAGTCTCAGGTGGCCTCAAACCCTCACAGTGATCCTCCTACTTCTGCCTCTCAAGTGCTTTGATTAAAGGCGTGCACCACCACGCCCTGCTCAAAATAAGCTACAGTTTCACAGTAGGCTTTGCTTTCATTCTTATTTGCTTGAACTTCAGACTAAAGAGTTGTGAGAACTGAATCCCTTGACTAAGGATCTTTAGCAGTTTGAGTCCAGGTGAACATATGTCTTTCCTCATTTCACCAGATGGGGGCAGCAAAATAAGCAAAGAGTAAATTTATGGGTCAAAATTCAGAAAGCTACCTTAAGACTTTTTTGGCTGGTTTGCTGTTTGGGTTGTTTCTAAAGACCTCGAGACCTCTGGAAGCATCAGTGCACCTATATGCAGACTCGGGCCTGCCTGGGTGGATTGATTCATGGTGCTAATCTCACTTTACATTTTATCTAATCCTTTATGGATGGCTCATACAGAGTCACAAAGCTATCATTTAAATCTGCGTCCTAGTCTTTTTTTTCAGAGTTTAGAGAGACTAAAGAGGAGATGGTATGAAGAGCCCATGAGAAGGTAGGAGGGGGATACAGCCTCTAGATCTTCCCTTTATCTAAAATTCTGACTGTCAGCTTGACAGAATTCAGAGTCACCTGTGAAGGATTATACAGTTGGGTTTAGCATCTGAGCATACCTGTGCTTAGGTTAAATTAACTGTGGGTGAGATCCTGGCCTGTGTAAGGAGAGCTGGCTGAGGACCAGCACTCCTGTTCTTCCTCACTGTTGAACTGAACGAGATCAGCTCCTGACACCATGGACTATAACCAGGAGCGGTAAGCTGAAAATAAACCCTTTTTAAACTGATTTCTATCAGGTATTTTGTCCCAGCAACAGAAAAGTAAGTGATACACCTATTATCTGCCTGTAGATTTCAGAGGTACTGGGAGAGCAAAAAACTTGTGTTAGCTAACAAACAAATTAGCTAACAAACAAGAAGTGGAACTAGCTTTGAAACATAGCTTTCAAGCCAGGCATGGTGGTGTGGGGGTACATTTACATACACCCCTTGCATGCATGTGTGGAAGCAGAAGCCAGAGGAGAACCTAGTGTCTTTTTCTGTCACTCACTTGCATATTTCCTTGAGACAGTCTCTCTCAACCCAGAACTGCAGTTTTCTGAGAGCTCCAGCAATTCTCTGGTCTCCTGTCCCCACAGGACTCCAGCCACACTCAGCTATTTATGTGGGTGCTGGGGAATCAAATTCAGGTCTTTAGGCAGTTTCAAGTTCTCTCAGGCCCTCATTCTTGCACAGCAAGTGCTGTTATCACTGAACCATCTCCCTAGCCCTACCTTTTATCTTCTTCCCCTTCTCTTTCTTTTACACTAAGAGCAAGAGGGTATAGTGGAGCTGGGGCTGCAGCTAAGAATCATTATTCCCTTATGTGTAGCAGGAAAGCCAGTTGAGGCCACTCTGGGTCCCCTACTGGGACAGGTCCTACAGAAGCCCATTGCTGGGCAGAAGCTCCCAGGAAAGCTTTCTAGAACTATTCAGACATTTTCAAACACAAGGCTTCCCGAAAGCAGTGTGAGGTTTTGACATGGTCCAACCATCTGAGTCAGTGAGAGGCCAAGAACCATCGGAGTCTGAATCATGACAGTCACCATTATTCCCTTCTGCCTGGAGATGATAATGACAGGGATTCAAGTGTGTTGCAATTTTCAAATTGCTTCTGGTTTGTCAGGTCATTTCCATATCCAGCACAAGCTCACCAAGCTAATAAACACCCCAAACAGCTGTTAGGAGAACTGAAAAATAAATATTTTAATCCCTATAGGAGAATATTGTGCCACTGTGGCTAACAGCACAAACTCATTTCAAATCAGCTTTGCTTGTCGTCATAGTGGGTCTTGGGTCTCCCTGGTACTCACTGAGGCCACCCTGAGACTACTTAGTGAATTCCAGGTCAGTCTGGACTGAAGTGGGACCCTAGGGGGGGGGGGGGAGGTTAGAGGGGAAGAAATCCTCTAAGCAAGAATGAGCCAGGCGTGGTAGTGAACACTTAATCCCAGCACTTGGGAGGCAGAGGTAGGAGGATTGCCTTGAGTTCAAGGCCACCCTTTGTAGTGAATTCTAGGTCTATCATTGTTTACAGAGTAAGCAATTTTATTGTTAAGGATATCAAAGCAGAATTTATACTGATTACTTCCACTCATGTTTTATTGACCAAAGCTAGGTTTTAAATAGCAATAATGAGCTGCAAGGGAAACTACAAAATTTCTGTACCTGGGTAGTCGTGTGCCAACTCATCACTTAGAGTGGTAAAGAAATCCATTATTAATAGAGAAAAGGGAGGGTTAGAGAGATAGCTTAGCAGTTGAGGCATTTGCCTGCAAAGAAGAAAGACCTGAGTTCAATTCCCCAGTCCCCATGTAAAGCTAGATGCACAAGGTGGCACGTGTGTTTGGAGTTCGTTTGTAGTGGCTGGAGGCTATGGCATACCCATTCTCTCTGTGTCTGCCTCCTTGTCTGAAATAAATAAAATATTTTTAAAGAAAGAGAGAAAAAGGAGCTGGGTGTGGTGGCACACACTTTAATCTCAGGATTTGGGAGGCAGAGGTAGGAGGATTGCTGTGACTTTGAGGCCAGCCTCGGACTACAGAGTAAGTTCCATTCCAGATCAGCCTGGGCTAGAGTGAGACTCTACCTTGAAAAATATGAGACAATCTGTCATATTACATATTATTTTTGTTGAGGTAAAATATACATAAGTTTGACCATTCCAAGCACATTTCCATGTGCAATTCAATGACATTGAGTACATTCCCATTGCTGTGCAAACTCATTGTCAGTCCATCTCGAGAGCTTACTCACAGCCCCAGACTGAAGCTTTCTACTCATTAACTACCCCTCCCCACAAACCTTGTAACTATCATTTTGTTTTCTGTCTGAGTTTGAGAAATAAGGGACTTCATATAAGTCAAATCACACTCTTTTATTCTTTTGTATCTGGCTTATATTTCACCTATCAGAAGGCTTTTCAAGGTTTATCCATGTTGTAATAGGTACCAGAACTTTTCTTTCTTCTTCTCCCTTTCCTCTCCTTCTCTTCCTTTTTATTGAGATCGGGTCTTCTATAGCCCAGGCTGGCCTTGAATTAGCTATTTAGCAAAGGATCACCTTGAACTCCTGATCCTCCTGCCTCCACCTCTCAAGTGCTGAGAATGCAAGCATTTCCTGTCATACCCAGATTCAGAACTTTATATAAAATATATTATATAAAACATTATGTAAAATCACATTATATAAAATTATAAATGTATGGAAGTTATCTATAACTTAAGGAAGGTTTATAAGGAACCCATGGGGGTGAATGTTTTCATTAAAATAAAATTATATACAATATAAAAATATATCTTACTGTTTATGTCTTCATGTTGATGGATATTTGTGTAATTTCTACTTTTTGACTACTGTCACTCACATTACATATTTATAAAATTTCTGAAATAACTTTTTTAAATTATAAGTTTAATACATTTAGAAGGATTTTTTCAAGGCAGTGTCTCAAGCTTATTATGTGGCCTCTACCCTTCTACTCATGGTCCTAGCGCCTCAGCATGTGAAGTGCTGGAATTGCAGATATGTACCACCATTCCTGGCTTTTAGGGGGATTGCCTAAGCAAGCTACCCAATCAGATAAGGAGTAATTCCAATTCCACTTCTCATCACTCTCAGATAAATGGACTGTATTAATTTATTACTGTATCATTGGTTAGTCAAGTATAGCTACATATTGAGATACTGGAGGTTAGGATTCCAACATTTGAGTGGAGGAGGGCACAATTTAGCCTGTATTGAGGGTTACAGAAGGAAGCAGTCCTGTCTTTGGTGGGGGGAAGGGGAAGTATACAGGGAAGTAGGGGAAGCCAGTTCCCAGGAATGTGTGAGAGGAAGGATCCTGTTACTCTTCATGTAGAAAGGTAGAGGAAACAGGAAAGGGATATGGTGGGATCTTCAGGGGAATTACTGTCAGCACTCTGCCTAGAATTTGTTTGTTTGTTTGTTTGAGGCAGTGTTTCATGCAGCCCAGCTTGGCCTTGAACTTAGGCTGAGGCTGGCTTTGAACCTCTGATCCTCTTACCTCCACTTCCCAAGTGCTGGATTACAAGTATGTGCCATCACACTAGGCTTACCTCAGAAATCCAAATCTCTTAGGTTCCTTCTGTTATACTCTGAAGTTCTTAAGAATTCTGGTGATAAGAATGCCATTAGGGGCTATTAGTAAATAGGTATTTTCATATTAGTTTCCATTTCAAGCCAGAAAATAAGCTCAGTTGGCACTTTTGTATATTAACTTTTGGGAAAGAGTCAAGGAAATAAGCTATGAGAACTTAAGGGTAGCAAACTAATTAATGAATTCATTGAATGTTAATTACATTAGGTTTTGATCATTAGCCAGTGTTTAATTATGAGCTGAGTTTCTGTTGCATACAATTGGAAAAGGTCTAATACATTGAAGTACTCAGAAGAAGGCTTCATGGATGGCAAGGAATATAGAGCAGTAGAACAGGAGGAGTATATTTTAAGGGTGTGCTTCCTGAGTTACAATGTAACCCTTATCATGAACATAGTGCTAAGACCTACCTGACAAGCTACCAAAAAACACACATGTAGAGTTGTGCAGTACAGCCCTCCTATACGTTGAGGCTTGGTTCTCTGTGTTCAGCTGTGGATGGATTCAACTGCAGCCCTGGAGGAGCCAGTCTACCTAATGCTAGATTCCTAAGAGGAACTGAAAAGCTTTTCAGAGGCAAAGGCCATTAGTTTGGTTTAAGGTAGAATCAGGACCTGTGAGCAGCCTGAGATTGTTACCCTACTTGAAGCTAAAAAGTTAGCCTACCATACATTAGACTCCCGAGCTGGGAATGAAGGGGAGTTTTATTACTCACAGCAGGAGTGAGAGTGGTCTTCTGTTCTTGGCATCAGTTGGAGAGTCCTAGTTCTCAGTGAGATGCCAAGGCCAGATGACATATGTACTTGCCTAGGTGGTACTTCAGGAGAGGAACCTTTTGCTAAAGTAACTGCATCTTTTTATAGGCCCTTTTCTTGGGAAGCACTATTTAGACATCATGAGGATGAAGACACATCCCTGAACAAAGGCAGCTGGGCCTTCTCTCACCACAGAAACACAAAACCTGCAGATTGTCCCAAATAGGCACCTGGGTCAGTGTTTGCTGGAAAGGGTAATTCTGAATGTCTGTTCTAGGAACTTCTAATTCATGTCAGGATAACGTGAGAGAAGCTGTGATAAACATGGATAAGCTACTGAGAGTTTCACTGAAATCTTAGCACGTTATTGAGAATGCAAGGAACCTGTCACAGGTGTTGATGAGAGAGAAGAGACACTGCCCCATGCAACAAACACCACTAGAATGACCTCAACAGAAGAGGCTGAGTTTTGTTTCCACTGTTCTTTTTGGTGCCAAGGCTTGGACCCCCACCTTTTCACATGCCAAACAAGTGTTCTACCATTGAGAAAGGGAAATTGCACATCAAAATTACAGCTGTTGTGCAGGGGTTTATAATCAAACCACAGCCTATTTTTCTGCTCATTTCAAATTATTCTTTATTTTATCCATGGCCAAGAGGAAAGTTTGAATGAGTGTATCAACATGAACATTACACAAAAACAAATACTTCCAAACAAATGAAAGTTACTGCTAGAGTCCAAGTATGGACAAGCGGAAAGTTCTCAAAGTAATGTGAAAATCTTCCTCACATTAATAACATGAGAGGAAAATGTATAATTTTATGATTTTATTACAGTAGGGCTGTTTTGTCATTTTTAATAGTGCCTACTTGGCTAATTAGTGTTATGAGTAGAAGGTAGGGGAAAATCATGACCTTAAACAATTAGATGGGTTTAGAACTAGGGAATAGCTTGAAAGTTGAGGCATTTCTCCACAATCCTGCCAGCCCAGGTTCACTCTTTAACACCCATACAAAGCTTGGAATGCATATGAGAAAGTTACTTTGTAAATTTTGATTTATTCATTTGACAGAGGGCTATATACAGAATAATAAAGGAAGTATCAGGCACTGATGCCTCCTGCCACTGCAAAGGAATTCCAGACACTGCGTTAATTTGTGCATCTGGCTTTATATGAGAACTGGGAAATGGAGCCCTGGGCCATCAGGCTTATGAAGCAAGCACCTTCAACCACTGAGGTATTTCTTCCAGCCCAAAAAATGATTTAAAAAAAAAATATCTGATTTATATTTGTGTATGCATATATACACATAGACAACCTAAAATTTGGTACCTTATAGGTAAGTTATTTACAATAACCTCATATCAGAATGTGACAACCAACATATTTTTAACATTTTTATTTATCTGTGTGTGCATTTAAGAAAGAGAAGCAGAAGCCGGGCGTGGTGGCGCACGCCTTTAATCCCAGCACTCGGGAGGCAGAGGTAGGAGGATCACTGTGAGTTCGAGGCCACCCTGAGACTACATAGTGAATTCCAGGTCAGCCTGAGCTAGAGTGAGACCCTACCTTGAAACCCCCCCCCCAAAAAAAAAAAAGAGAAGCAGAGGGAGTAAGAGACAGAGTATGGGTATGCCAGGGCAATGCATGTGCCACTTTGTGCAACTGGCTTTATGTGGATACTGGGGTCTTGACCTGGGTCAGCAGGCATTGCAAGCAAACACTGTAACTGCTGAGCCATCTCCCCAGCCTGTACCAACACACTATTTCACTGATGTTACAAGGGCTGGGCAAGAGGACATAAAAAACATGCTTTAAATGAGGTGACCCTGAAAGTGAGGACCCCTTAAGCAAGAGCAAAACAGAAGTACCAAGGGTGCATTTACATAATCTCTGGGGGTGTTTGTATTGCATTTTTCCAGAATTGAGGCTTTTCATTTTGACACTGAGCACACTGGAATCTGAGTGGAGTAGATGAGTAGGAAGATTAATGGAAATCGTTAAAGTGCGGCTGAATAGACATAGTGATGTGTCCTATGTGCAATTTGACAGGGTCAAGGAGACAAATCTCTGGGCATGTCTCTGAGGGGTTTCCAGCTTGGATCCATTGAGGCGAGAAGACCTAGCATAACTGCCTGGCACAATGGGCTGGAGACGACTGGATCAAAAGGAGAAAACAAGATGTGCACCTGTAGTCATCGCTCCTTAATTCCTGACTGCGGACTCAATTTGACCAGCTGCCTCGAGCTCCTGTCACGATGCCTTCCCTGCCATGATAGACTGTATCTTTGAACTGTGTGGAAAATAAATTCTTCCTCCTTGATTTGTTTTCATCAGGTATTTGGTCAAAGCAACAAGCAAAGGAACTGATCCATGCTTTATTAGTATCCGTGGTTCTAGTGAGAGTGACTGAGCAGGCGGTGAGCATTCTCTGAAGCAGGAGACAAGTGAGAACTTGGCTCTTAGCACATTTTGCTTTTGCAATATTTCATTATTCATGTCTCTGCTTTCTAGAATTTAGTGTTCTGCAGGGCACCGCTATACTTTATCACCCTTCCAACTCCTGCCCAGCACCTCCAAGGTTTAGAACTCTGCATGACTGAAGTTGCACCAAAGAATGATTCCAACAAGCAGATAATAACATTATCAGGCCATGGCTGAGAATCTTGCTTTCTGGAATGTTGTTGGGGTTTGTTAGTTTCTAATCATAGTTATCTGGCCAACTGGAAATTCCCTGATATTTTCTCTCCAGCCCTCTCGCTGATATTTTCCCAACAAGTTCTCCATTGCCTGGGTTAGCCAAAGTTATGTTTCATTACTTAAAACCAAAAACTGACAAGAAGAAAACAGAGGCAGCCTTGTATTTTTTTAGTCTCCATAGGTCTTCTTTCCATTGGAATTCTTCTTTCCAGTTTCCACCACGAAAGTCCTGAGAATCAGTTCAGCCTTAGTTTCAAGACCCACTAGACTCACATTTAATGATATAACTTAAACTATTTATGAGGCAATATATTTTTAAATTTTTATTTGCGCGCGCACGTGTGTGTGTGTGTGTGTGTGTGTGTGTATGAGAGAGAGAAAGAGAGAGAGAGAGAGAGAGAGAGAGAATCTTTTGCCACTACAAAGGAACACCAGATGCTTACACCATCTTACATGACTGGCTTGAGAATTGAATCCAGGCTGGCAGGCTTTGCAAGCAAGTGCTTTCATTCACTGAATAATCTTCTCAGCCCCCTCATGGGGCAATCATAAAAGAAAAAGTATGGGACTGGGGAGATGGCTCAGCAGTTAAAGTTGCTTGCTTGCAAAGCTTTCCAGCCTGAGTTTGATTCCCCAATCATACATACAGCCAGATGCACAAAGTGGCACATGTGTCTGGAGTTTGCAGCAGCAAGAAGACCCTGGCATGCCCATGCTTTCTCTCTCTCTCTCTCTCTCTCTCTCCTCTCTCTCTCTTCCTCTCTCTCTCTCTCTCTCTCCTCTCTCTCTCTTCCTCTCTCTCTCTCTCTCTCTCTCTCACACACACACACTGCTTGCAAATAAATAAAAATATTAAAAAGTATGTGGATAAATCCTTTATGAATTTAACATCTGATGTATAACAAGTCACTGAATTGTTTGAACAAGCATGAGGAAATGCCAGCTATTGCAGGCAACAAAGCCAAGGGAGAGCCAATAATTATGCTTGGTTCTAAGTTGGATGAGTCTTTATGTTGAAACAAGACAATCCTTTAGAGGATTGTATTTAGGCATGTGTGTGAAAAAGGAGGAACACAATTATTTTTGCTTTATTTGGCATTGGACAGGCTTCAGTTGGAACACACTATTTCAATTCACATGCCATGCTGAATAAAGGGAAAAAGACTTGGAGGATGTTCAGAGGAGAATAGCAACTGATTAAAGCTATGAGAGAAACTGTTGAATGAACTGGGCATGTACGGTCAACAGCAAGAAGTTCAAAGGTAATGATGATTAACTGTAACTGTGAAGAAATGGTTCCCAAGCCTGAGGTCCAGTTTAAACACAAAGTTAAGTTATGGGAATAAGGAGGAAAAGACCCAACAAAACTTAGCAATGGGAATGCAGACTAAAGGCTGACAGTCTTAAGCTAACAAGCTCTTAAGAAATTGGTAAAGTTAAATCCTGCATATAGTACTATTAAAACAATTACATTCACTTTTATACTTAGATATAAATATAGTTAATCAAAAATAATTTAGAAATTTTAAAAATGCTTCAAATGGATTACATTTAACAAATGTGAATCAAAATCAGGCCAGAGGTGAGGCCAGAGGTTTGACTGGGTCACATGGCTATTTTTCCAGGTGGCCAAGCCTGGCACTCTGCTGGACGTTGGCTTTGACTTTTCTTTCTACTTCTCCTCGTCTTGTTTATTTATTTATACATACGTGTGCATGTGTGTATGGCTGTATCAGGGTCTCTTGCCACTGCAAACATCTAGTTACATGGGTGGCTGGGGAATTGAACTGGGGCCAGCAGACTTTGCAAGAATGCACCTTTAACTGCTGAGTCATCTTCCCCAGTCCAGACTTTTCTTTTATAAGAAAATTACTTATTTATTTACAAGGAGAGATAGACAGTATGGGCATACCAGGGCTTATTGCCACTGCCAATGAACTCCAGATGCATGTGTCACCTTGTGCATCTGGTTTACATGGATACTGGGGAATAGAACCCAGATCATTAGGCTTTACAGACAAACACCTGCTGAGCCATCTCTCCAGCTTTTTTCTTCTTTTTTTTAGCCCAGGTCAGCCTGGGCTAGGCTAGAGTGAGACCCTACCTCGAAAAGCCAAAAAAAAAAAAAAAATGTGATTCCAACTACATAGAAGGCTGAAGAGAAGGAAAGGATAAGAGCTGAGGGTCTCAAATGGATGTCCAACAGGAAAATGTATAAGACAAGGAAAGGTAGAACACATTTTCCATGGAGAGAAGTGGCTGACATTCTAGAGAAGTTCAAGCAGTGTGGCGGAAAGCAAGATCTGGGGAGAGGATGATCCATATGAAGAGGATCTTGGGAGATGAGAGAAAAGGAGCTGAGTTGTCAATCTTCTGTCTGAGACCCTGAGGCTGATCTCTCATCTGCTGTACCCCAGCTGCTAGAACCTAACTCACATGCTCCACTTTGTGCATCTGGCATTACGTGGGTACTGGCGAATGAAACCCGGGTCATCAAGCCTTGCGAGCAAGTGTCTGTGAGATGGGAGGATCGCCATGAGTTTGGAGTCAGCCTGGGACTATCGAGGGAGTTCCAGGTCAACCAGGGATAGAGTGTGACTCTGCCTCAAAAACCAGAGCAAAACAAAAAAAACCCTTTTTCTCTGTTTTCTGAATTTCTCTAATATGCTACCTGTTTGTGTCACTGATGATTCTAATTTAATTTAGTTACCAATCTTATATGTTCATACCAGAGGTGCCTTGAGATACTACTAAAATGATGATTAAAAAAAAAAAAAGGTCTGGCCTTTAATCCCAGCACTAGGGAGACTGAGGATCACCAGGAGTTCGAGGCCATCCTGAGACCTTAGTGAATTCCAGGTTAGTCTGGGCTAGAGTGAGACCCACCTCCAAAAACAAACGGTCCAGGGGTGTGCTGCATTCTTGCAATCCCAGCCAGCATATAGAGGTTTATCCACAGCTGAGATTACATTTTGGGAAGAAGGAAAGCAGGTGGAGGATGAGCTTCTGAAAACAGAGGCTAGGGAACCACACAGTACAGAATCTGCGAGAGAGAGTGTGGCCAAGTAGAACCTGATGGACCGAGGTGCTGAGAAGATGGGTATCACAGAACTGCAGGACAGAACAGAACCTTGACGCTGTTCTGTCAACTGTGTACATGCTCTTGCAATGCAGACAAGGAGCACACGTAGGGAAGTGACCTGGCTTTTAACTATTGTGTATGTTATCATACCAGCAGAACCTGCCCATATAGAAGCTGGGATTCCTGTAAGAAGGGAATATTATTGGGGCAGTTGTACTAACGGGCTGGAGGCATACTGGCAAATCTCAAGCTAAAACTTGCCTTCACACAGAACACCATGTCCACTGCAGTTCATTTTCTTTTAATATAAACTGAAGGGTAAAAGTTGCCCATGAAGCCTAAATTAAATTTTAAAAGTCCAACAAAAGAGGTTATTTGCTAATGAGTAAATTACAACATATGGAAATAAAGAGGTGGGGACATCATTTTGCTCAGTAAAAGCAATGGTTCAGGCAATACAAATATGAAACAGGTCCTCCTGTGAAGTAGTATATCCCCATCCATTGAGAACCTATGTGGTAACTATGGTTTCTTAAACAAACCTTGGGTTCTCGGCTTCAGTCAGGATGATTTTTGGTGCATATTGGGAAAAACGGTGTCTGACATAATGTTCTTTCAAGTTAGTCACCATGCAAGTGCCCCTTAGCTTCACTACTTTTCTACAAGCCCCTAGGTTCAGTTCTGCTAGAATTATAGACTCCGTGAAAAGACAATTGTATCTTACAATAGTATCAGAGAAATGAGAGGGACAAGCTTTTTTTAGGAATAACAACTTATTTTAGTTGTATGGGCTTTAATTAGCTTTTAATAGTACTTGTTTCAAAGTCAAGTAATGTTTAAAATATTTTTATTTGAGAAAGAGGGGGAGGGGAGCGGGAAAGGAAAGGTGAGTGTAGGCACCCCAGGGCCTCTTGCTGCTGCCAGTGAATCTCACATAGACCCCCCCTTCATGCATTTGGCTTTATATGGATCTGGAGAACTGAATGAAGGCAGGCAGGCTTTGCTTTTATCACTGAGAAATCCTCCCAGCCCAGTAATGTTTTTTTTTTTTTTTGAGGTAGGGTCTCACTAGCCCAGGATGACCTAGCATTCACTCTGTATCCACAGGCTGGCCTTGAGCTCACACCTATCCTCCAACCTCAGCCTCCAGAATGCTGGGACTAAAGACCATGTCTCATAATGTGTTTCTAATAACTATTTTTTAAACATTTTTAAGTTTTACAGAAAAATTGAGCAGAAGGTAGAAGATAGAAATTTTGCATCTGTGCCCTACCCCTAAACACATATTCTTCCCCATTATCAACACTCCTCCAAGAGCAGTAGATTTGTTATAATCAAGAAAACTATGCTGACATATCTTAACACCTTAGGTTTTACTCTGGTATTTGGACAAAGGCATAATGATCTGGAGTAATCATAATGATACTAGAGTATTTTAATTGCCCTAAAAATCCTCAGTATTCCTCTAGTCATCCTTCTCTCCCTCAACCCTGGAAACCACTGATTTTTATACTGTTTCCATAGTTGTTTTTTTTTCTTCAGAACATTATATAATGAAACGATGGAGGATATGGTTGTTGCAGTCAGCTTTCTAGTTGCTGTGCCGAAAGAACCCAAGCAAAAGTGGCTTGTGGAAGAATGGGTTTATTAGGCTTACGGACTCGAGGGGAGACTCCATCCTGGCAGGGGAAATGATGGCATGAGCAGAGGGGTGGACATCACCTCCGCCACAGCACTGCAAACAATGGCAGGAAGGTGTGCCAAACACTGGCAAGGGGAAGCTGACTTATAACCCCCAAAAGCCCGTCCCCAACAACACAGCTCCATTAAGGTTGTAAAATCCAAACTGCCATCAGCTGAGGATCGATTACCCAGAACACATTCATTTGTTTGTGGGGGACACCTGGATCAAACCATGACAATGGTCTTTTGAGTTTTTCTGTGTCCCTAATATGCATTTAAGGATCCTGCATGAAAAAAAAATCCTTCATAGTTTTGTGTGGCTTGAAAGCTCATTTCTCTTTAGCGTTGAAGAATATTCTATTGTCTGGATGCATCACTGTTTATTTATATAAGGACATCTTGGTTGCTCCAAGTTTGGCAATTATGAATAAAGCTGCTATAAACATCCCTGTGTGGGATTCGGCGTGAAGCTAAACTTTCAGCTCCTTTGGGTAAATTCTAAGGAATACAACTGCTGGATCAGTAAGAAAGAGTATGCTGAGTTTTATGACAAACAGCCTGCCTTCTTCCAAAGTGACTTGTTCCCAGCAGCCATGAATGAGAGTACCCACTGCGGCACATGTGTCCCTGCATTTGGTGGTGTCAGGGTTCTACTAGGTGTTTGGTGATACTGCATTGTTTAGTTTGCATTTCCATGGCGACATCATTTCATATCACATACTTATTTGATAGCTATATATCTCTTTTTGGTGAAAGTCTTTCTCAAGGTCTTTGGCCCAATTTTAAAATAGGTGGCATGTTTTTTTTTTAAAATATTTTATTCATTTTCAAGGGGAGAGAGAGAGAGAGAGAGAGAGAGAGAGAGAGAGAGAGAGAGAGAGAGAGTGAGTGCACCAGGGCCACCACCATGTGGTTCTGGCTTATGTGGGTCCTGGGGAATTGAACCCAGGGTCTTAGGCACTGGAGGCAAGTGCCTTACCCACTGAGCCATCTCTCCAGCCCAGGTGGCATGTTTTTATATTGCTGAGTTTTTTTTTCTTTCTTTTTTGGTTTATTGAGGTAGGGTCTTGCTCTAGGCCAGGCTGAGGTGGAATTCACTATGTAGTAGTCTCAGAGTGGCCTTGAACTCATGGTGATGCTCCTACCTCTGCCTCCCAAGTGCTGGAACTAAAGGTGTGTGTCACCACGCCCGGCTCGTTTTAATTTTTAAAAATATTTTTATTTATTAAGCAGGGGTGGTGGTGCACACCTTTAATCCCAGCACTCAGGAAGCAGAGGTAGGAGGATCACTGTGAGTTTGAGGTCAGACTGGGACTAGAGTGAGTTCCAGGTCAGCCTAAACTAGAGTGAGATCCTACCTCAAAAAAATTATTTGGGAGAGAGAGAGAGAGAGGAGAGAGAATATATGGGTGAGACAGGACATCCTGCTATTGCAATCAAACTCCAGACACATGTACCACTTTGGGCATCTGTCTCTACATAGGCACTGGGGAATTGAACCTTGGTTATCAGGCTCTGCAAGCAAGCCCTCAACTGATGAGCCATCTCTATAGCTCATGTTTTGTTTTTCAAAAAATATTTTTATTTATCTATTGAGAGAAAAATGAGAAAAATTTATCTATTAAGAGAGAGGGGGGGGGCTGGAGAGATGGCTCAGAGGTTAAGGCACTTGCCTCCAGTGCCCAAGGACCCCGGTTCAATTCCCCAGGACCCATATAAGCCAGACCCACAAGGTGGTGGCCCTTGTGCTCTCTCTCTCTCTTTCTCTCTGCTTGAAAATGAATAAATAAAATATTTTAAAATAAAAAGAGAGAGAGAGAGAGGAGAGAGAAGAGTATGTGAATATGTTTATGATGTCAGGGCCCCTTGTCATTACCAACAAACTCCAGACACACATGCCACTTTGTGCATCTGGTTTTATGTGGGTACTGGAGAATTGAACTTGGGCTTGCAGACTTTGTAAGCAAGTGCCTTTAAGCACTGAGCCATCTCCTCAGCCCTATATTGCTGAGTTTCAAGAGTTCATTGTTGATTCTGGTTTACATTGCCTTGTCAGGAAAGTCTTTTCTCTCTCCCTCCCTTCCTTTCTTATTTTTCTTGCTTTCTTTTTTTTTAAAATATTTTATTCATTTTCAAACAGAGAGAGAGAGAGAGAGAGAGAGAGAGAGAGAGAGAGAGAACGCACCAGGGCCACCACCTTGCGGTTCTGGCTTATGTGGGTCCTGGGGAATTAAACTGGGGGCCTTAGACACTGGAGCCAAGTGCCTTAACTGCTGAGCCATTTCTCCAGCCCTTGCTTTCTTTTTTGAGACTGAGTTTCTGTAGCCCAGGCTGGTCTTGAATTGAAGCTCCTCATGATCCTCTTGCCTCTGCCTGCTGAGATAACAGTGGATGCCACCATGTGTAGTTCATATATAATTTGCAAATATTTCCTCCTTGTCTGTGACCTCTCTCTGTGATAGGTAATTTGGCAGAGCAGAAAATTTCAGTTTTAATGAAGTCTACCTTATCCTTCTTTTATGAATTGTGCCTTTTGTGTTGGATTTTAAAGTCGTTGTTGTGGTTTGTATGTAAAATGTCCCTCACAGCTTCAAGTGTTTGTGATTAATCCCTTGTACTTAGTCCTCAGCTTGTTGAAGGAGGTGTGTCCATAGGAGTGGACCTTGAGGTTGATTGGTTCTGCCCTACTGGTTGTTAAGAGCAACTCTCTGCTGTGGATATGAGAAGTTGGGAGGCTGCTGATGTTTTTCTCTGTCCTGAAGAAACTTCACTCAAAACGGTAAGCTTGAAATAACCCCTTTCATCCCATACACTGTTTCTCATCAGGAGATTTATCCCAGCAACAAGAAGTTAACTGCTGCATCAGCTGACTATATTTAGACAGGTCTCTTGGGCTTTCCATTTACCTAGTGGTTTCTTTCTCTAATATCATATTGTAGGATTACTGTAACTTTAATACTAAGTGTGGGTAATATCAGTCTTTAAATTTTGTTCTTTACTACTATACTGACTAAAAGGGCTCTTTCCTTTCTCCAAGTACACTTTAATACCAATTTGTTGGAAGAGGGAGGAGACAGAAGGGGAGATACTCAGAGTTAGTTACACAGCAATAGATAAGCAGTTTGTTTCTCCCCCCTTTTCTTCCATATCACTGGCTTTTAAGCAATAAGACCAAGTCAGTAATCTTGTATATTAATTCATTCTTGGTTTTCCTGTGACTTTCTGTAAAATGGAATATGTATGTAATATGTAATATGTGACTTCCTCTCAACTGTTAACTGACCCAGGAGAAACTTTGAAATTACTTTTTGCAATGGTCTAATTAAATTCCTAGTCAAGGGCAATTTTCTTTTCAGTCTTGGTCTTGGCTTTGAGGGGCTGTGGGAGTCCTAGGGCACAAAGGCAAATTGGATGTTTTCACTTTGCTTAGTTGCCAAAGTGGTGAAATTACCAAGAAGTTAAACCAGTTGACCTAAGCTCTAGTATTCAGTTATTTAGTGATTTCTTTTGGTTTGCTTGTACCATGCTACCTGAATTTCCCTTTTTAAATTTTTGCTCCTTACCAAACAATTCTTCAGTTGTGAACAATATTTATAAAATGTAAATTAGATTCTATTACCTGTACCTCATTATACCTATCACTGTCTTCTTGTTCACTTAAACTTGATCTCACTATTAACAGGGCTTGAAATGGAACAATCTTTGCTTATTTCTCTAAACCAACTGCCCTTGCTAGATAC
Organism: Zapus hudsonius; assembly: GCA_004024765.1. Classification (NCBI taxonomy): domain Eukaryota; kingdom Metazoa; phylum Chordata; class Mammalia; order Rodentia; family Dipodidae; genus Zapus; species Zapus hudsonius. The sequence goes on along the minus strand of PVHP010008320.1, from coordinate 5,151 downwards.
ACAAATATTCATTCAGTCATACAAAAAATTTCTGTAGAGCCCATTATGCAACATACACTGTTCTACACACAAGAGAAATCTTTCCCCACAGACCCAGCTCTTTCCTATCTTAGAACCTTTGAACAAGCTAATCTCTCCGCTTGGAATGTGTTTGGTTTTGTGTTTTATTTTCATTCTTCTATTCTATTTACATTTACTTTATTTTTTTTCTGTTTTTTATTTATTTTTATTTTTGGTTTCTTGAGGTAGGGTCTCGCTCTAACCCAGGCTGACCTGGAATTTACTCTGTAGTCTGAGGCTGGCCTCGAACTCACGGTGATCCTCCTACCTCTACCTCCTGAGTGCTGGGATTAAAGGTGTGTACCACCATGACTGGCTACTTTATTTTTTTTGAAGCAGGGTCTCCCTCTAGCCCGGGCTGGCCTTGAACTAACACTGATCCTGCTACCTCAGCCTCCAGAGTGCTCCAGAGTTACAAGTGTGAGCCACTGTGTTTGGTTCTGTTCTCTTTGAAAGTAGTTTGTATTCCCAGCCAGGTGTGGTGGTGCACGCCTTTAATCCCAGCACTTGGGAGGCAGAGGTAGGAGGATCGCTGTGGGTTCAAGGCCACCCTGAGACTACAGAGTGAATTCCAGGTCAGCCTGGACTAGAGCGAGACCCTACCTCGAAAAACCAAAAAAAAAAAAAAAAAGTAGTTTGTATTCCCATTGTAGAATCCTGTTTATTTCTCTTAAAATACACATGTATACACATATGCACATGCACACCCATACACAAATACATTCTGTATGTAGTAGTTCTATTTCAGGAAGCAAGATCACATTTGCTCATTGCTCACAGCATCAAAACTAGTACACAGTAGGGGCTCATAAACATTTGCTAAAAATGATCCACTGATGACAAGTGCATATTTGCTATATAATCTTATTCTATGTACCTTTTAGTTTAGTCCCAGGATTTGGAGGTAAGAGGATGGCCATGAGTTCAAGTCTAGCCTGGGCTACAGAATGAGTTTCAGATCAGACTAGAGACATCCTGCCTCAAAAAAGCCAAAAATGAAAAAAAGTAAATTAAAAAGAAAATAGAGCCAGGCGTGGTGGCGCACATCTTTAATCCCAGCACTCAGGAGGCAGAGGTAGGAGGATTGCCTTGAGTTCAAGGTCACCCTGAGGCTACAGGTCAGCCTGGACTAGAGCAAGACCCTACCTCAAAAAAAAAAAAAAAAAAAAGAGGGCTGAAGAGATGGCTTAGTGGCTAAGGTGTTTGCCTGCAATGCAGAAGGACCAGAGTTCGATTCCCAAGTGTCCATATACAGCCAGATGCACAAGAGGGCGCATGTGTCTGGAGTTATTTGCAGTGACTTGGAGGCCCTGGTGCGCCCATATTCATTCTCTCTCTCTCTCTCTCTCTCTCTCTCTCTCTAATAAATAAATAAAAATATTAAAAAAAAAGAAAATAGTAAAGTCCCTGAACTGTAATTTATGAGCTCTTAAAATGATTACTTGATCTTGGGAAAATAAGCCATCTGATAACACAAATATTAGACAAAACCTTAATTCTGAGTCTACTGATATTGCAAATATTCTATGGTTCTACAGTCCCAAGCCAGGTGTGGTGTGTATGCCTATATCTCAGCACTTTGGAGGCAGAAATGGAGGATCAGAAATTCAAAATCATTGACCACATATGGTTTGAGGCTAGCTCATGATACACTATACTCTGCCTTAACAAGCCCCTCCCTGAAAAACAGATGTAGTTCCAAGTATTTATCATCTTAGATTAACATAAGTCATGGAGAAGGGAGAAAATCAAACATGTACTAAACTGGACAAACAGGTTTTTGAGTCTATTAGAGTTCAAAGGTAGCAGTATAGTTAAGTGAGTAGACCAACTGTTAAGAGTGATGAAAGCAGAGCAAGAAGTCTCTTACCAAGGAATGTGCGCTTGTGAAGCCAAAGACCTGTGTTCTTGAACAAATAGCTATAGGTCATGGACTATTCTGTAGGACACAAAATGTGACCAGTGGAAGAGGTTGGGGGTAGACTCTTAGAAATTGAATCCCTCTGCTGGAAAGCAATGCCAAGCACAAGCCCTATGGCAATAAGGAAGGCATGGGCATTTTCATTATCCCATCCTCACAAATGTCTTTTAATTCTGCTAAAAACAATCACATAATGAACATAGATAATGTTCTCAAAAAATAGAGAACTTTTAGACTAGATTAAGAAAAAGAATGGGAAGTCTTGTATGACTGGGTAAACTACTCAGTATAGTTACTCTAATTGGACTTCCACATAATATTTACCTTGAGAAAGAATTCCATTACCTTTAGAATCCTAAAATGACTTGCTTGAAGGATGACAGATCCCAGCAGCCCAGAAGACATGACAGCTGTCAAGTCTAGCTCCCACACCAAAGACAGAAAGGGAGAAACAAAACAAAATGGTAGAACTACTACAAACAGATGTGCATTAAAAAAAAAAGGTAATAGTTCCAAATGCTTTGGTTGACCTGCATAATGAGGTCATGATGAGATTAAACAAAATGATCCAAGCTTTAGGGAGATGGCTCAGTGGTCAAAAGGCTGTTATGCAATCTTGAGAACCCACATTCAGATCCTCAGCACCCACATAAATGCTGGACAGGTGTGGCAGCATACTGCTGTAAGGGCTGGGGAGATGGCTCAGCAGTTAAAGGCACTTGCTTGCAAAGCCTGATGGCTCAGGTTCAATTCCACAGTACCCATGTAAAGCCAGATGCACAAAATGGCACATGCATCTGGAGTTCACTGTAGTGGCAGGAGGTATATCCATACTCTCAAATAAAAATTTTTAAAAAATTCAAAGTTGTTGTTTCCAGGCGTGTTGCTTCACGCCTTTATTCCCAGCACTTGGGAAGCTGAAGTAGGAGGATTATTGTGTTTGAGGCTGGCTTGGGCTACAGGGCGTGTTTCAGGTCAGCCCAGACTAGAGTGAGACCTTGACTCAAAACAAAACAAAGGCTGCTGAAATTGTTGAAGAGATGAGTGGCATTAAAAAGAAACCTAGAGTTCTGCACTGGACAGCAGGAAAGGTACCTTGAGAACAAGACCTTACTGACTGAAGGCTCTATCTTAGGAAATGGAAATTCATTTGAAAAGAAAGAGCCCAAACTGAGAATACCTCTGTAAGGGTTCTCTGTTTAAAAACAGCTAAGAAAGTGTTTCCCCAGGATCAGCAAACAAAGGCAGATAGAACTGTGGTCCAGGCGGCATGTGGTGGTGGTGCACACCTTTAATCCCAGCACTTGGGAGGAAGAAGTAGGAGGATCACTGTGAGTTCGCCAAGGTCTCTCTTATTCCTTTAGGCAGGCTGTCCTCAAACTCATGGCAATCCTCTTACCTCAGGTTCCTTTTTCTTGAATGTGTTTCCCCTTAAAACTGTTGCATATCACCATTCTGCTGTTTTGAGTTTAGTCAAATATTTCCTAGTTGTTTAACTTAGGCAGTAACACAAATATGAACAAATTGTTAGGTTTCCTAGTAGGTTTCTAGTACTGGGGATTGAACCTAGAGTCTTGTACATGCTAAGCACATATTTTACCATAGGACTGCCTTCCCATTCCAGAACAAATTCTTTTCACATTATAATGAATTTAAAAAGTAGAACATGGACTGTGATGCAAAGAAATCACCTGAAGTTAAAAATTATTGAATATAGAGACTGAATAGAATATTGATTCTGAAATGTAAACCAACTCGGATGATCCCCATCATGTAATGAGTGGCTCAAAATATTCAACCATGTATTACTCTGCTCATGCTGCCATAATGAAGTACCCCAAGGCAGATGGCTTACACAGTGAACATTGATCGCCTCAGTTCTGGAAGCTGCCCCAGATGGAGGCACCAGAGTAGAGAGGCTGACTCCTGAAGAAACATGTTCCCAGCTTCTGAAGCTTGGCTGGCAGCTTTGGATTCCTTTGGCTCGTAGACTCATTATCTTCACCCCTGACTTCAAGTAGCATTTTCCTTGTTTATGCATGTGTTCAAATCTGTCCTTTTCATAAAGACACAAATCAATTATTACTCCATGTTAACTTCTTAACTACATCTGCAATGACCCTGTGTCCAAATAAAGGTGCATTTTTACATACTTGGGGTTAGAATCTAAACACATGAAGTTTGGGAGTACACAATTTAATCTAAGATGTAAATTTATCAACTAGTTATATACATCACTGCAATAAGAATTGTGTACATTATAACTGCTATACAATTATAAAAATTTAAAAGACAAAGATAAATATACACGGAAGTAGTAATCTTTTCCTTCTGAAGTTTGACAGACTGCCTTTCACACTTCCTGGATCACCCACATTTCATGGATCTCAAGAATACAATCCAGCTGACTTGACACATCCAACCACCCACACTCTGCGTCCACCTCATCTCCCTACCCTAACATAGCTGGCGTTCTGACTGCTTGGAATTAGAACAGCTTGCAGTTTCCCACATGCTAGGCTCCTACTCTGCACATGCTGATTCCTATTTCTGGAATGCCCTCGCTTCCTTGGTTTTCTGTGAATGCATGTAGTAAACTTCCCATTACTTTCTGAAAATCAACTCAAATGTCATCTCCACCCAGGAGCCATCCCTGACCACTCCTGGCAGTATAAACAACTTTGTCAGGACTTGGAGCACCTCATTCTTTATTATCACACCACAAATTTCTGTTTACATATGTATGTAGGCTGAATTGATGCTTGACCAGTTTTTTAAAATATTTTATTTATTAATTTTCAAGCAGAGATACACACACACAGAAAGAGAGAGAGAGAGAGAGAGAGCGCAAGAGCATCAGGGCCACCACCTTGTGGGTCTGGCTTATGTGGGTACTGGGGAATTGAACCGCGGGCCTCAGGCACTGGAGACAAGTGCCTTAACCACTGAGCCATCTCTCCAGCCCACTTGACCAGTTTTAACTTACAAAAACCATTCAATTTCAACTTAATACTTCCCAAGACAAATTTATTTATTTATTTATTTATTAAAGAGCCATGCATGGTAGCACATGTCTTTTTTTTGATATTTTATTTATTCATTTTCAAGCAGAGAGAGAGAGAGAGAGAGAGACAGAGAGAGAGAGAGAGAGAGAGAGAGAGAGAGAGAGA